>LR549162.1:0-102576 GCA_900536415.3 Caenorhabditis sp. 38 MB-2015 | reverse complement strand
AAACCGGCGACTAGTTGAACCTCTCTTATTAGCTAACTACACGATTTTTTAAATCTTTTGATTATTTTCTAACAATAAGCAACTTCAATCATTTTTTAGCTGCAAACTTTGGAGCTGAAATTCGCGCACAGAAAATCGCGTTTTGCAAAACTGGTTAGGAGATTTCGACCAGCGTTCAAAAACCCATCGAATGACATAGTCTTCGTCGAAAATCTCCATATTTTTTCACACAATACCCTGGGTTTTCTAGATCAAGACAAGCCTGAGCACAAGTGATAAAGTAAATCGTCTCTGCCCACTCGATGCATCCGAGTTCCACTACAGACTCTATTCTTACTCAAAAATGTGCAATATCCTAACTGCTTTCAAACTTCATCGTGATGAATACGTCTCCAATGGTATCAGTACTTATGCAATTCATCCAGGCACAATGATCGGCACTGATATTTCAAGAGGTTACGGATTTCTTGGAAAATTCTTCAACTTCATCTCAAAACCATTCACCAAATCATTGGCGCAAGGTGCGGCAACAAGTGTCTACTGCGCAACGCATCCAGATGTCGCTGAATTGTCCGGAAAGTTTTGGGAGTCTTGTTGGGATGATGAGAGGTCTCTTCATGCGGATATTGCGCGAGACATTGGTCTTCAAGACGCGCTCTGGGAGCATACCGAAGTATTGATCGACGACTGGATAAAGACTCAAAAACCTATCTCAACAATTGCCAACGAATCAGTGGAAGACACCACAATTTCAGAATAATTCTATCTTTTTTTTTTGAAATCAAATTTCATTTACTAAATATAAATATAAATATGCTATGTATGTACTACTCTTTTAATCATTCACCCAATTATACATTCTCATGAAAAAGCTAAACTTTGGTTTAAGAAGCGTGTGAAATTTCCTTTTCTGTCCAACTTGTCTCGTTTCCAAGGTGATTGTGAGAATAATGACAACGTTCGTTGACCAAAATTGTCAGATTTCTCGACTATTTTTAGGAGGCATTGACGTATTCAAGGGAATTTGTTTGGAAGATTTTTTTTCTATTTGAGTGAATACGTGGCTTCTAGTTATTTTTGTGGTTTGAATATTTTTGTGTGTGTGTGTGTGTATGTGGTTTTGGGATAGACTTGAAGAAAAAGGTTTTTTCTAAATTCTATCTGAAAGTCTTCAAAATATAGTAGAAACGTGAAACTGCACTCGAGTTCTCATTTATTTTAGGTCCAAAATTAACTGTTCCAGATTTTGCCAAATTTTGAAACAAAGGGCTTTTGGGTCTGGCGAACACTATGGCAATGTCTATTTTGCACCTTTTAAAGGTTTTTTTTGAGGTCTAGGACATAGCTGAAAAACAACCCTACGACTTTCATTTTCGCAGAAAATTTCAAATAAAATCTGTAATCCTCCAATTTTGGAAACACTAGAAAAATTGAGAAAAAAATTGTGTAAAATTTGAAATTTTCTGAAATTACTATGATTTTTCATCTTCATATTGAAGCCAAATGAAATCGGGCTGGGCTTTTTCCCAAATTTTCAGCTGGGAAATGAGAAAATATGTATAAAAGCGCTTGTAAGGACTAAGACTAATGCACAAGCTAACTTTTGAAAATCTCTAAAATTACTATAAATCTTCATAATCATTGAAAATTACCAGCCTTGAAAAAATTATTTTTTTCAAGGCTGAAAACTAGGGTTCAAATTCGTGCATCGAGTATATCTTTTGGCATAAATTGAACACGAGATGGTGATCTTTATTTTTGTCAAAATGCACCAAATAGAATAGGTTCTTTCCAATTTCAAGATGAGATCCAGAATTATGCATTATTGATGTTGAAACCCATCCAAACTGTCATCCAAAAATTTAATGAGCCAATTCCAGATATTTTCTAGGAAACCATGACTCAGCTCCACGAAATGAAATAAACATGCACATCAGTTTTCTCTTTCTCTGTCTCTCCTTGACAACCTTTTCAGCTGTCGCGCATCGATTCATTCTTTCTTTGCCTAAATCTTTCACCTGTTTTTTTTCCAGGTCTATGGCTGAATTGAACTCAAGCTTGTGTCAATTGAACTGGCTTATCGCTAAAGGTGGAAGTGCTGAAGAGAAGCCTTCTGTCGAGGTTGTTGTTTGAGATTTATTGAAAAGTAAAACTTATCTTCTGCTTTTCAGCCACCTATCAAAACCAAACCGAAGAAACCGTCTGAAAAATCATGGCTCAGCGGCGAGGAGAAGCCTCCATTCTCCTATTCAGAGTTGATCAAGATGGCGATCGATAACACTTCTCAAAAGCGTTGCACACTTTCCGGAATATACGCATTCATTGCAGAAAACTTTCAATTCTATAGAGAAAACCGCAATCCAAGTTGGAGGGTTAGTCAAATTTCAGAGAATCAAACAAAAATTAAATATTTGCAGAATTCAATACGCCACAATCTTTCGCTAAATCGTCAATTCAAGCGACTCGATAAAATGGATGGAGATAAGGCGTGTTATTGGATATGTGTACAGCCGCCAGAGAAGAAACCACGGATTCTGAGTGGAGCACCAGCACGGATAAATCCGGCAATAGAAAAGATGTTCATGAATAAAAAAGTTCCAAGTGAAATAGTGCCAATAGAACAGGAACCACCAGCACAACAACAACAATACCAACAACAACATCAACAACAACACTTGTCGGTAAGTCACATCTCAAAAGAGAACGTTGTCGAAAAATATGACGAGAAATATGTCATTCGAAACGTTTTCGAGTGCTGATCAACATCCCGTGATTCATTTTTGTGAAACGAGACCCTTAATTATATTTCAACTTCCAAGTTTTTTTGTCCGGGGGTGAGGTATGTCCAATAAGATAATTAAACGAGAAAGAAATCCTAGAACATTCATTTTCATAAAAAATTACAAAACAAAGCTATGAACTTCAAAACTTGAAAATCCTTTGAACAATGAAAAAACCAGACAAAAATTGCACGCACTCTTTCAAAATAGTTTTGTATTATTTATATGATATAAATTATATCCATCAACTTTCAATTTTTTCTAGAAATGAAAAAAAATTAAACTTTGCGCAAAGTCATTTAAATCTTCATTTTATTGTAAAATTAGTTATCTGAATGCTTTCAAGAGCAGAATCCCTTACCCTGTAGTCTAGCATAACATCTCATAGGTGTAAGTTTTGAATGATTTTTCGTATCTTCAGTGTAAAAATCTATGCTGAAAATTAGGCACAAAGGATCTCGTTTTGCAAAAACGAACAACGGAATGTTGATCCGCGTTCAGAAGTACCTGAAGAAAATACATAATATATTTCAGGAACAAGAAATTCATGAGCTAAACCTTTTCGAATCCTACGACCTGAATGCATCGTTCCGCGTTGTATACGATCAAATTTTCGAGAAGAATCAGAATGTTGATCGACAAAAAGAAGTTGCACAGATTGATTGGCTCAAAATAAGTCTGGAAACAGCTGGATTGGACTATACCAATGAACAGGATATGAGACATGTTGATATGGATCGTTTCAAAGGTTGGTATTTTCAATTAGAACATCTCATACTTTTTTCAGAATACATGACATATTCAACGGATTCTCGAAGTGTATCTGTCGATTCTTCGAGTTCTTCCTCTCATGTTGCTCCACCGAAAGAGGATTCTGACGATGAATTTGATTGGAATTTGATAATTTAGTTTCCTCTCCGTGCAGTACTTATTTTTCAATCCCGGTAGCCTGCAGTTCAACGATTCTTACAAAAAAAATGTGATATTTTTCAAATAAAATGTATAACAGGTTCAAACTCAACAAAAAATAAAACAAAAACAATTAAATCTATTCTTCGCCGCCATCTTTCACACGTTCGAAAACTGCCACAAAGAATCCATTGGTGAGGGTTACTTTGGGATCTGCACGAAGACAATGTGCACCAATATCATAAGTGGACAGACCACGATGCGTCCATTCCGGTAACACCTCTTTTTTGAGGATGAAGTTTTGACGAACGTAGGTGTCGAGGAGCACCTCGTCAACGACCTGGAATATATTTGTCTAGATCAATGTGCAGATTCAGATAATATCATTCGTAGCTAATGTGCGACTTTATTATAACAAATTTTATTTATCAACTAGTTACTATAAGCAAAAAGAGAAAATCGAGTCAAGCTGCCTGGTGGTCTCATGTGTATTCCAGGTGGCGGCCAATGTATCCGCCGATTTCTGTCATGTCCATTAACGACGTTACGAAACTTTTTTTTTGCGATCATGTATAATTCATAATATGGTGCTGTAACCGATACTTTTTTACTTGACGATCGAAACAAGGTTACTTACCATCATTATAAGTAGATATACAAAGCAAAAATGTGATATACAAAAGAATTCTTGTTATTTTAGTCATACAAGTGTGTTAGAAAATGACTGAAATTGTAGAGACGTGGAGAGATTTGTTTGGGTTATTCGGTCACGTTTATGATTTTTTGGAAAAAAATTTTGACATATTTTTGATACTTATCTTTTCTTTAATAGGACTAGAGCAGTAATTTACTAACAAACAATTTTTACACTATCAATTTTGCTCGTATCTACAGCATCTTTCAAATTTTTTTGAGTTAAGTTTTGTAATGTTGTTGAGCCATAAGTATAACTTTTTAATACTCAAAACTGTCTTACCTGTTCATTTTCTTCTTCGTGAATCGAACAAGTCGAATAAACAGCTCGTTTCAAGTTTGGAAATTTGAGCGCATGTTTCAGAATCATTGCTTGTAAATTTTTCAGTTTTTCGAGTCGCTCTTTCTGTGCATTGCCTCCCGTGATTTCGTCCATCCTTTTCACGATTCCCGATCCGGAGCATGGTGGATCAACAATGGCAAATTTCACCTTGGCAAACTTCTTGTCAGTGATATCAGTTTTGAGAAAATCACCACAAAAGCTGCTAGCGATTTCGACACCGGATGCATCCAGAAGCGATTTCATCGTTTCGACACGATCATTAGCACGATCCATTGCCCAAACTTTCCTGTAAAAATATACGTTTAGTGATTGAAGAGGAAAATAGTGTAAACTCACCCCTTGTTAGTCATGATAGCAGCAGCATGACTTGTCTTCATACCTGGAGCCGCGCAGCTGTCGAAAACATGTGAGCCAGGTCGCGGATTCAGAAGGAATGCTGGTAGACAAGAAGCCTGAAACTCAATATTTCAAAATGCTGCTTCATAACTTTAATTTCAATACCTTCTAATTGAATACAGATAAGGGAATTTCGAGACACTATTTGAAATTATATAGAACTCTTTTCAATAATTTGACTTTATAATTTCAACTTTAGAAATTCTGTTTAGTTCAGACATGAATATTAAAATTACCTTATCTTGCAAAATAATAAATCGTTGCTCAACCATCCAATACTCATGAAAATTGTCAATATTTGGTGGGAATATCAGAAGATGTTCAACGTGTGGATCGATAAAAATCTCATCTTCTGTCATTTTCTCGATTTCCTGCGCATAATTTTTGATACTCGAAAACTCTTTGATTTTCCATTCTTCACTTTCTAATGTTTTCAGTGCTTCATCGTATGCCCATTTGAGTGTATTTACTCGTGCATATCTGGGAATCACGATTTTTGTCTGATTTTCCTCTGCTTCTTTGATCGATTTGATACCTCGTCCTTCTTCAGCTAGTTTGGCTTCCTGAAGAAGACAGCTTTTGGAATGAAACTTAGTCATAGTAACTTACCAATTCTTTCATCAAAGCAATTCTCCTCGTGATAACATTCTTCAATTCTGGTGAGCATCGATTCAATCCTGATCCGACTAGCGATTCATACATGAGAACATAGAGAAGATCGATACTTCCTTGAAGATTCGGATCATTTTTCACTTTTCTGGCTTCTTTATCTTCTAAAATAGCGTCGAATACAGGTCGGAACTTCAAAGATTCAACAGAGAGACGAAGCAACGCTTTCTTATTCTGAATTATGAGGTTTTTTTTTAATTATTGGGACATTATTACGCGCGCAATTTATGAAACATAACAAGTATAACAAAGAGAAACAAATTAAAGGAAGAGAATAGAGAGAATGAGTACTACAGATGGGTTAAATCAAGAACTAGGCTTCAGAAATTTTGCTTGAATCCACTGTCGATACATTTTTACTTGCTTTGCTCGATTCACAATCAATCTTCGATCCACATGCATGATTTTTTTCTCCATCGCAACTTCTTCGAAAAGTGTTTCAAGTTCTTCCATGGTGAAAAAATACACCAAAGTTCCATCTCCTCGACAATACAAATTCTCCTCAATCATTCGATCTTTTTTGAATCTCAACTGTGTCAAATCATATCGTCCGTAGTCTTTCAGAAGTAACATTCCTCCTGGTTTCAAAAGGCCGACCAGGTTTTTCACAGCGCTTCGAATATTATCCGGATGAATTGCAGAGAGCACATAAATGCATACAATATAGTCAAGGCTTTCTGGTTTTGGAGCATTTTCCGGTGCTGGTTTCGTGATATCCCATACGAAGGCGTTCATAATTTTTGGATTGTACTTCTCCTCACTTTTCAACACATTAACAGCATTGGCAGAGTAATCACAACTATGCAGGAATATCCTCTCATTATTATTCATTTGCATCAAAGGAAACGTGGTATTTCCTACGCCACAACCAACTTCAAGTATGGAAATTGTGCTTTTCTGCAAGGAGAAGAATATGTATATTGTACAACTAATTTAGAATTTACCTTCACATTTCTCTCATCACTGACACTCAATTCGGGAAACTCCTTGAGCAGCCAATTCCTATCTTTGAAAAATCGATTTTCATTTTGTGCGTAAAACACATCCCATTGATCAGCTGGGTTACTCAATAATTTGCATGCTTTTTCGTCGTCCACTTTCATTGTTTTCTGTTTTTCCACAATTTTCTTCGCTTCTTCCTGCTGCTCCTCACTCCATTCTACATCATCCCATGCATTATGTTCAAAAACCTTTGATTCGTCAGTGAGAAATCGCGTGCCAAATGGGTTACATTTCGGCTTCTCATCAGCATTTTGTTCAGCGCATCCGGCTATCGGCTCATCTCTCATTTTCCGTTTTTACAAAAATAAATTACCTGGAAGATTCAATTCCAGTACTAAAAATCACCAAGATTACAATGAGAAAATTAACAAGATGACAATAAGAGAACAATACAATTGAATAGGAGATGCGCGCATATTTTTAACTTTTTTTAATTGTAAAACAAACTAACTTTGTAATTACTCCCATACACTGCCGTTCTCACACTTTTCTCCTTAGCCAAAACGCTGCGTATAATTTCTGCAACCTCATAGTACAACGAATCGGTCGCCATCTGTAGTGAAAATAAGTTTTTAGGTTTGATAAAAACGAAGGAAAAAAGAAAAAAATAAAAATTCATTTCGTTGGAGCATGTTTGCCGCAATAAGTATCGCGGGAAACTATTGTTTCAAAAACTACTTGATTTATTTTCACTGTTCGAATTCAATACTCAAGTTTTTCAGCAAAAATGGCATTTCGACGTAAAAACAAGAAAGATGTAGCAATTGTACCTATGACAGTTGAAGAAGTTGACAACTTAGAAGAGCATGTCAATGAATTACTGCACTCACAACTGCCACTAGGACGTGTCAAGAAAATTTGTCGACTTGATCCAGATGTCGAAATGATAAACAGTGAAGCTATCCGTCTAATGACAAAAGCTTGCGAATTATTTATAATCGAGTTAGGAAAAGCTTCAAACACTAATGCAATACTAGAAAAACGAAAAACTGTACAAATTAAAGATATTGGTTAGCTTTAAAAATTTATATTCGATGAAAAAATTCAAAAATTACAGAAAAATCTATTCAAAAAATGTGGACATTCGCATTTCTCGAAGATGCTCTAGACGGTTGGCCAAAACATGAACCAAAGAAAAGAAAAACCAAAGATGCCGAAGGGAATGAAACAACGATTCTAGAAGAAACTATAGTCGAGGAAGAAGAAGATGATGATGATGAGGAAGAGCAGGATACTATTATTGAAGAAGAAAATCCAGAAGAAAACGATGAAAATGAGGAAATCGGAGAAACGCAACCTATGTCTGATAAGTTTGCAGAACAATTTTGAATATTTTCATGTTATACTATAAACATCTTATATCAAGTTGTAGCGTCTTCTCTACTCGGTAGATTAAACTTTGCCAGCTCTCTCACAAGGTGTCTCATAGTTAACGTGGTCTCTGCGTTTGCTGCTCCTCGAGTTTTACATCGCAGCTGAAAGAAAGTACTAGAATTAGCTGTCGAAGACAGAACTATTACATATATGTAACTGGCCGCCGAGTAGATTGCATATGTGAAGTAGAATGCAGTTTGGAAGGAGCCACATCGTTGATTCCGTATTTGCTTGAAAATCTCATCGATCTAAAATTTATAAAAATCGTGTCAAAGTCCTAGAACACGACAAACATCAATAGTTTTTCCTTCCAAAACTCGATTACTAATCACATCGGTGAGCACAAGAGTTGCCGCTCGATTTATTCCATTATCACAATGTACTACAACCGGCCCTTTTTGAAGAGGGTCCTGCAAAAAATTGTCTCAGAGTTGAGGAACAAAACAATAGTACTGACAAGACTAATCGATCTGAGTAGATATAATACAACCTTGATATTCGGTGTTGATTTGGCTCCCCATTTCGGAAAATTGACAACTCGCACAAACCGACATTCAGAACAACCTTCGGGTAAAACTTCAATCGTATAGATAGTGGAACGCTCATATTTCTCGGGAACTTCAACTTTTCGCGTGTGGACAAAGTACTTGCCAATCGTCATGTATTGTCCTTCATTGAGCGGGAAGTAAGAGGTGGAATCGGCGAGCACGCAACGTTTCGATGTCGCCGCGATTTCGTATTGACTTTTTGACATTTTGAAAGTATTTTCTCGTATTGATAATGGCTTGGTGCTTTCGGCCGACGATGGACAAGTTCTCATTTGAGAAGACCTTTTTTCACTCGAGTTTTTACTATGCGAACTAGCTCGGTGTTGAAACTCTTTGATATCCTAAAATTAATTTTTTAAACTTTCAAATTTGGAGATTAAAAAAAAAAAAACTACCAACCTTATCACCATGCGGATTAAAAACAGACAAAATCGTCTCAACCTCATTGGAAAAAATCATGGACCAAAAGTCTTCTAAAGCATCAGGTAATGGATATTGTGTCAGAATGTATTTCCGATGAACATCATTGAATCTGACATGACTCGCATTGATGTAGTCGTTTTTACGTGTTCCGTCCATCTCGAGTTTGACACGAGAATGATCGTAACACGGATGATTGTCCCGATTTTGTGAGGCATTCGCGGCCGACACATTTGTTGTTAGTCCTTGTGGTGCATAGGATTGAAGCCGTGATTCAAAGTATCGTGTTATGCCGCCATTGGAAACTAAAAAAAGCGTTGAAGATTTTGAAATGTGATAATGTGAACACTAATGTGATGAAATCGTGCTTCAAACGATCATTTCTAAAACGTGGACGAATAATCTGAAACGCTGTCCCCCGAATTTCAATTTTCGTCTTTTTAAAAATGGGGTTTCGAATATCAATTATCTTAGATTAATTTTTTAGAGACATAAAACTGAGGTAAAATATATTTGATCAACTGCCAAATCTGAAAAAAAACTGAAAAGAAAAAAATCTATTATCAAAAGTTATTTCTTCTAGACAGATTTGAAAAATAGGACCTGTCCCAATTTTTCAGCTTTCGTCCGTTTCTGAAAATCTTCTGTGCGTTTAGGCTTTTTTTCGGGTAAACTGGAAAGTACAAAAAATCGGTGGTTCTGATTTCTACCTAAATCCGACCAAATTTCGAAACGGGACCCATATTGAATTTACGATTTTTCACTTTGGACCTAATTGAGAACCCTCTTTCCGAATGGCCAGACACGTTTCAGGTGACAGATTGAGGCCCGATTTGGTCCGATCACGGGGATACTAACCCATTCCTCTGACCGCTTCTTCAAACTTTTTGACCGCCGCACACAGTGCCGGATCAACTTTTATCACTTTTTTCGATTTTCTGCTATTCGAGTTTTTCTTCACTTGATTCATCACGGATGGCTCTTTTTTGGGCGGTTTTATTTTCTCTGCGCTCAACCTTTTGATTTTCGATGATTTTCTCTTCAATTCAGGCATTCCGTCATTTGATGATGCTTGTTGTGCCATTGAAGATAGATTTTGGAACAGATCATCGTCATCGAGTGAATCCTTTTTTTTCCTGGCTCCTTCTTTTTTTCTGGAAATCCTGTTTAAATATAATTGAGTGGTCGTACTGTAGAGATACTTTGATCCTTTCTTTGGTGTCAGCATTGTTACTTAGATTTCGAATTCACTTTAGTAATAGTCGTTATTTCAAAAATAAATGAAAATTTTTATTTTGCTCCTTTTATACCCATAACTGACAAGAAGGGACACGCTAACTTATTCCAAAATGCGAAAAATTTTGAATTATAAGTAGTGTTCAAATCAAACCCTTCCTTTTAAGTCTTTTCATGAATTGCAGGGGTCACCGAGGTGTCCCCAATACGCAAAAATTTAGTTGTTGGCGAATCTCAACTCGAGACTGCCATACGGGTCAGCCCATTCGAAAGTGCAATGAATAGGCCTCGCCATAGGAACGCTGCCTTGATGATCGCAGCGTATCCCCAACCAGGTAAGTTTATGAGCGGCCGCCGCTCGTTTGCCTAACCAAATCGTCTACCCGACACACAACTCGTCTCGCGGCTCGCTATGTTTAGCATACGATGGGCGGAGCATGTGGGGGTAGAAGGAAGAGGGACGTGGCCGAAGAAACCAAATGTTATGTGATGTGTACTTCGCTTGGAGAACTATCCTTTTCTCATTTTTCTCTCTCATAATGCTTTTCTTTTCGCCTCTTTGTTGATTACATTGCGAAATTGTCTCTAGTCGACGTGTTCCTAATTTTTTCCGTTTGTCTACTTGTTTCCTATCATTACACTTTTTCAGAAATATGATTTCTCGTTTTTCAATCGGTTCAATAATATGGATAATGTTAGCACTGGCGGTTTTGATTCTGGAATCAAATGGTGGGTTGACAATATTATTTTTCTTAATTTATTTCGTAAATTTCAGCCGCAGCAAGTAAAGTAAGACTTCAAGATATGAGCACAATCACACTTCACAAAGGAAAAATGACGACAGGACGTCGCTCATCGCCCCAACCTCAACTGAAATGTGTTGGCGGTTCGGCAAAAGGAGCATATCAATCTCACCCAAGATCTGTTCAGTGTAAAAACGAAGGCTTCGATGGTCACGATGTTCAATGGAGATGCGATGCACAGTTGTCAGAAGATGTTGAATTTGGCGCTATCAACGTAAATTGTGAAGGTTATGACTACCCAGACGACCCATATGTTTTGTATGGATCTTGCGGAGTAAGTAATAAAAATATCTATTTCAATATTTTTAAATATAATTTTTGTTTAGCTTGAATACGAACTAGAGTATACGTCAAAAAGTGGAAATCGAGGAGTTTCCAGAAACACGTGAGTCACATTTTTCTTCTTTACCATTATCTAATCCACTTTTTTCCAGCCCGGAAGACAGTTGGAACAGTTTCGCCACGTTCATTGTTATCCTCTTCATAATTTATGTGATCTACTCGATGTTCTTCAGCCGCCCCGCTTCTCCCGACGCAGCAGGTTATCATCCAGGTGGCCCAGGCGGTCCAGGAGGCAGTCCAGGAGGACCAGGAGGTCCAGGTGGATATCCAAGTGCACCACCACCACCATATGATGATAACAGCTATAGCAAACCTCCACCTTATGGATTTCGTGGTAATGATGGATCAAGTTGCGGAGGTGGAAATCAAGGAACCAGCGGCACCAATGGAGGCGGTAATGGCTTCTGGAGTGGCGCAACATGGGGCGCGCTTGGTGGATATTTGGCGTCGAGCTATTTGAATAGTGGATATACAAGACCACGCCGATCATTTTTCTCTGATAACAGCTATGCTTCATCAGACAGCTACTATTCTGGTCCCTCAACTTCATCTGGATTTGGAGGAACAAGATCTTCATCCGGATTCGGAGGAACTACGAGACGCTAAACTACATACTGTTTTAGATACGCGGGTAACATAAATAATAACTGTTTATTACTAAATAAATAAATAAATAAGATCTTGATTGCACTTACGAACCCATTCAGGCCCGTTTCATATAATCCGTACATTGGATCATACATGAGGTATCCTTTGCTATATCAGTTAGAAGGTATTTATGTGTCAATTTTTCACATGAATCCACTTTTGTTGGGTTACATGTGATTCCTTCAGTTGTACAAGTGCATGTGACACATGGAGTCATATGAACAGAATCACCAAGGGCGATTGTTCGACCATTCATTTCACAGCTTCCTGAAATGAGATTCTTGAGGTAAGTATTTTCAGTAAGTGAATAACTCACTTCTCTCTTTCCAGTGTGACAAATCGACTTGAGCAATATCTGAGCATGGAACTTGAGCATTTCTGAAATCGACAATTTCAACTGAAGATTATCCAAAAGAAAAACTCACGTCAAATCATCGGTGACATCGAAAACATTCGGTTGAATAGTTTTCAAATATTTACTATTCGCGCAGAATATCGAGGCCAGTTTCACTTTTCGAATCTCATTCAATTGCGCAGGTGTGAACCTTGCTGCCGAATTATCATTCTCGTAATAGAATCGATCGCATTTTTTGAGCCGTCCGAATTGCTCAGCGATGATGCATGACATTGTGGTGCCGAGCTGAAAAAATAATTTTTGAGGTGGAAAAAAAAATATATGAAGCATGTACCAATGCTCCTCTCAATGGTCGTTCGCTGACTAATCCAGGGAATAGATCGATATCATCAACGCTTTCGTAGAGACTTTGAAGGATGTTGATGTTTTCTTGATCCATTTCGGTTCTCAAGTCATCGAAAGTGGTGGCTCTTTTCAATCCACAGAATTCGCGTAAATCATTATAAGGCTGAACTCCGTGATCTCTTGCCCTTAGAATGTTCAATACTGAAAACAACAAAATCATTAATTCCGAAAATATTGGTCAACTTACCGATCAAATCCATTCCACTAGTCTTTTCTCCTCTTCTCATGAAAAGATGATTTCTAACCGCGTCTGTGATATGTCGATCAAATGCCATTGATGGTGTTCCAAGTAATCCCATTAACATTGCATCAAGACCACCCTTGTCCTTCTCGTATAATGGTCCAACATGACCGAAGTGTTGAGCAAGGTCGACCGGTTCGGACATATTCCTATAATAAATATAGTCTAAATGTAAAGAAAGTTTCTAAAATCCTACTTGAAGTTATAGTTCATTCTTGGGAACATTCTTCTGATCAAAGTATGCCCAAAGCGGAATGCAGCAGTGGCAAATGGTTGCGAGATTGAAGCATCACAAGTCGAGTCGTATCCAGTGAAGTAGCCGTTTTTCTTGGGAACTAGGGTTTGGACGTTGAGAAGGTCCAAACCAATGATTTTTGGTAGGAATTCGGAGAATGTGATGTGTTGGAATTCAGCGACAACGATTCGGCGAGCTTCCTGGAATGAAGAAGTTAGAGGGTTGGTGTTATGAGTTTTTTTTTTTAATTTTTAAAACGAAATTTGGTCGGAATAGAAAAACGTAAGTTCGACCAAACTTATACCGCACCCTTTTGTGAAACGATTCAAAGCAAGTCTAAAAAAGTTCAATGTACCCTCATTTAATTCCACCCCTTGTCTGTATAATACAATAATTAGGCTCAGAAAACGCCCAGAAAGAGTTATTCGGAAATAATGTGGAGAAGGGCAAATACTGGAAGCTGGATAGAGCAAAACGCCCCTTTAATAGGGCGCGTAGCCCCTTTTTCTTATTTTTCATTTTCCGATATTGGAAATTGGATAGAACAAAACGAAGAAAACGGGCTAATTGTAAGCTTAATATTAATTTAATAGGGCGCGTAGCCCCTTTTTCTTATTTTTCATTTTCCAACATTGGAAATGTCGAAATACTCGAAAACATTGCAAAAAA
Organism: Caenorhabditis sp. 38 MB-2015; assembly: GCA_900536415.3. NCBI lineage: Eukaryota > Metazoa > Nematoda > Chromadorea > Rhabditida > Rhabditidae > Caenorhabditis > Caenorhabditis quiockensis. The sequence goes on along the minus strand of LR549162.1, from coordinate 88,508 downwards.
CAAAAAAATTCAATACATCACATTTTACTACCAATTTTTTGGTTCATACCCGATGTTTCCTATTACCTCATAAACTGTGTCATCATTCCAATGTGGATTCAACGCTGACAACTTCATCGCAATTCGATTATGTTCTCTAACCATGAAAGTGTGCATGACTGTCAATCCTGGTTGATGTGAATTTCTCTCATCTCCAGCCACAAAACATGGCATTGATCTTCTTTCTTGACTCGAGCGACAATCTTTTTCCTGGTTTCCTTGCGGTAACATCATTTGTCCTTGCCCAAAATCAGTGAAATTCAAAAGACCTCTTGTGAACAATCGAAGTGTGTTCGCCTCACATTTTGTGGAGCCATAGATAGCTGAACCATCCACAAACGCGGTTAATTGATTGATCTGATTTCGATAGCCTAGGTTGAGTTGTCCGAGAAGACTTCTAGCAAATGGAAGGCATCTCGGCTCGCCATCAGGGTAATGAGTAGGGAAGAAGCCATCATCAGCTTCAACGCGGATTGGCATACAATGGACGGAAATCTTTTCCGGAGAGTCGCATCTAAACAGAAAAATGTGAGACCTTGCCGGAAATGATTCTTAACTAACCTTGTACAATTCAAAATCTCATCATTGGGCCCTCTCGCAACTGGTGAATGTGTCAATTCATGATCCAGAAGTTGTCCAAATTGCATCACCATATGTGTAAACTTCACATGCGACACATCTTTATCCTCACAAACCAAGTTTGAAACTCTTCGTGGATTTGGTAATGGCCGCCCTGACTTTGCTCTTATCCTCGGCGCATCAAATCCATCATCATAAACTGGTGGGAGAAGATGTCGAAGTGAGGCGAATGAATTACCATACTCTGGATATTTCAAGTTGTTACACCATCCGGAGAAGGTACGGTATCTTGTGGTGTGATCGCAGGGAAGCATTTTAGGTATACACTCTTCTACTGATGATTGTCCATCTTCAGATAGGAATGCGGTGAAGTTATTGACAAATGTAGTGACATCAATGTCAGGGAGGATTTTCTGGAGTGTAGCTGTCTCGAGTTTAGGCAATTTCTCATCTTCATCAAGTCCTTCTCTGTAAAATTAGCTATTGTAGTTCTCTCGAAAAGTATTCTTACCCTTTAATCAACAATTTAGTGGTCTCCAATAGAAGAGCTGAAATCTGTGAAACTTGTTTGGCCCCTTTCTTTGCGCGCATCATATTCGAATAGGCGAATAATGGATCACCTCTTTGGAATCTTCCCTGATCTAGAAAATCAGACATTTGCAAGGCTATATTCTACAGTTGTCTTACTATGCTTCAAGTTTGAGATCTCTCGTCTTTCTTGATCTTTCAAGTTTCTTTTAGCCAACGCGATGACCTTCTCAATAGTCTCTTGACGAATTGGGAACACTGGTTTATCCTCTGAATCTCGCCATTCTTCAAGATTTGGGCGTTCAAATACTGTAGAGTTGCAGGAAATCGCCATGTTACTGAAAATATTGTACTGTTATCGTTGTTGTGAATAATATTCAAATCGTACTCAAAAATATCTTCGCGGAAGAAAACATTTTTCTGAATTCGGCGGATGTCAATTGTGGAGCAAATGATTTCGGCGAGGCGAGTGTTACGAATCTCGTCGAGTTGTTGCTCGGAGAATCCGGATTGCGCAAAGTAGTTCTCGTACCAGAAACGATCACCACGACGGGTCTGAAATTAAAGGATGTTATCGAGACTTCAACTGGACTGTTGTTGAATACCAATCAGAACCTGCCTGATTCTGATTCCCTATGAGGACTGGCCTGATTTTTAATCTGAATCAGGAACAGTCTGACGGCCTATTTTGAATCACGGTAAGGACCAGCCTAGTTTTTGATCCTAAATAGGTCCGGCCTGATTCTGAAGCCCAATTAGAATGGTCCTAGTTTCGAAGCCCAGCTTTGATCGGCCTAATTTTGAATCACATTTAGGACTTTTCTAATAATACTTTGTGTCACATTTTGGACCCGCCTGATTTTGAATTTCGATCAGAATCGGTCTAGTTTTTAACCCCAATTAAAACCAACCCGATTTTTCAATCTCCATCAGGTTCGGCTTGATTTTAAATCCCAATTAGGACCGGACTAATTTTCAATATCCCTATATTTGCAAAATAAGTTAGGGACCCATTTCCCCCTCTTGAAAATTCAAACTTTTTTTTGACTCACTCTTTGCATTTGTTTTCCTATAATACACGCCATAGTTGGACCGACTAATGATCCTTTAATAGCCTTTTCCGCAAGAACACCAACCAACAAATCAATATCATCAACCCTCTCATAAGACGAGCTAATTTGCTCAATCCTAATATCCTCATTGAATATCTCCTTCAAATCATTGAAACTCGAAATCCTTCCCAAACCACACGCCGATCGAAAAGCAGTGAACCCGGGAATTCCATGATCTCTTCCCTGTTTCAAGGCGATCGATATAAGATCGAGACCAAATTCATGATTATCCTTCAACCATCCATTTTTGACTTCATCATTTGCGCGGAGATTTGGCTTCAAAATATTTGTGCTCAGGAGATGCTTGATGATCTGAATCGGCCCTTGCTCGTAGAGCTTCGAAGGGTTGTTGAAGTCAGTGAAAGCTTTGTCAGCCGGGAAAAGAGCCCATAAATAATAAGGGAAAGTGACGGCGAATTCGTTGAATGTATTTCCTTGGATATTCATCTCATAGCTCGAGTCAAATCCAGAAGAATGTAAATTGAGACCATAGTTTCTAAAAAAAATTACAGAATGGTTTTTTTTCAAAGATTCTTCAGTAGAACTCGCTCACTTCATATTTTCACGTCCAATTAGGATAGGTAAAAACTCGTTAAACGTGATATGCTGAATTTGGGCGGACACAAGTTTCCTAGCCTCTTCGTATAATTTGTCGTCTGTCCAATGTCGATTCAATTTATGTAATTGATCGCTAATTCGATTATGATGTCGAATAAAAACTGTATGCATTGCTGTTATACTTGATAACAAATTCGCTTGATCACTTCCCGAAATAGCGCATCTCGAATGCTCATCTTGACATTGAAGTGTACCATCCGTAGCGGGCAATTCACCAATACTTCCAGCAGTTCGTAATTGTCCATTTCTAAATGTTCTCAATAGTTTTGCCTTTTCCATCGTTGAACCATAGATAAAACTAGCATCCAGATACGAACTAGCAAAGTTGGCTTGCTCTCTAGGACCCAATGCGCATGATTCCCTTGGAGCAATTATCGATCTGGTGTGAGGGATGCAATTGAGACGAGTGCGATAAGCTGGATCAGCGGCTGGGACTTCGATGGCATCACATTCTGTATGATTATATCCTCGTTTACAACAGGGGAGAGATGAGGAAGTGCGACTATCGATGACGGATTGGAAGGGGATGATGTTGACCATGTCGGATGCGACGAGTTGCATCCAAATGGGGAACATTGTGGTGACTTCGGAGTGCGTCTGGAAAGTAGGATTTTTTATTGAATCGATGAGAGTGTTCAGAAAATATAGGAGAAACATTTCCCCTAAATCTATTCAACCTAAAAATCGAACCTAGTTGAGTTAATTTTTTGAATCCAGCCTGAAACATAGACCTATTCAGGATGGAACTCATGATTTTTCGAAAAAAATGCAACAAATTAAACAAGGTATATGTATTGATAGCTATCGAAATATAAGTAATGTAATTTTTACAGATTCAGAAAGTTCTGGAAATTGATCGAATAGTTTACGTCTGAAACTAAGGTTTAGATAAACTCCCTTTTGGAGCATTGAAACCAGATCAGACTTTTTCTTCGATTTTTTTCTGAGCATACTTTAAATATTCTCAGCTACTGAAATCTAGAACCAAGTTTACAAGGTCCATAGTTCTAAGTGGGTCAACTGGCTTTTGTAGCTCTTGTAGCTCTTGTCTCTTGGTCCGGACTGATTACATATGTAGCCCGATAGCCCCTTTTTTCAGACCAAATTTCCGATACTTGAAAAAAACTCCAATCAAATCCAACTTGGATTTCTGCAAGTTTTGAAAAAAAGTTCTGGTCCCAAATGCGAGCTTTATGCGGGTGAGGTATTCTTGAAGGTGATGAGTTTTTATGAACAGTTCTACAGCTCCCTATGACTTCCCAATTGGCTATTTTTGATGAAAAAACAAATTGAAAACAGTGTTTTTTGAAAAAATAAAATTTGATGTGATTTTGGTTTCAAAGCCCCAGAAGTAGTCCCTCAGGTTTACTAACCTGTCCTCTCGGCGTGAAAAGTGTAAGCGATAATCCTCTAACCGACGGCAACGCTTTATTACTACCCAAACTCAATCTCGCATCCGACACTCCATCACTATAATCCGGTTTGAGAATTCGACTGAATTGCGTGTGAGATGCTCCCCACTCCGGATGAGCAACATTGTTGCAAATCCCCGAAAACGATCGATAATTTGTAGCATAGCAATGGTCAACAGTAGGGATTGGACAATTTGGGATAGCTGATGAGATTTGACTTGGCAGAATGCCAAAGCGAAGTTCTCTTTCGCGCAGGCCAAGACTGCAAAAAGTGGTTTTCTAAACAAAGGAAAAAAGTTTTTTCAATTGGTTCTTACGCGGTCAATCGTTTCGTAATAGCAATTGAGGTGAAAGCCGAACGGCTTCGATCCGCCGCTTTTTGATCAGCTTTATGAATTCGTGTATATTGAGAGGTACTTGTAGCCAGAACATGTCCAGAATATTGATAAGCCGGATCACGAAAATCGAACAATTGAGACGTTTCGCGATCCGCCTCCTTTGCCGACACAAATAGAAGACCATCCGGAATTCGGTGAGACACAAATAGCGCTGAAATTATCATCAGGTTATTATTTGACCCCTTTTACAAAAAAAAGAAGCGTTTTTTGTTCGTCTCGAATCACACACCAAACACCCACCGCTTCCGGGTTTGAGAACAATTTTGTTCTGCCTCATTTCTTCGCACAAAAGAAATTATTATTATGAATCAAAAGGTCGCGCCTCCCTGCACTGTTTTTTCTTGTTTGAGATAAATATGGGGAGTAGAATGAAGATTACGTAATATACAATTTTCAAATTTCCTTTTTTCTGAACTTTTCAGAATGAGGAAGTTGTCTGAATGATGTCATAGGAAATTGAGACTGATTCAAAGAACGATTGAGGATTTCAAAAAACTTATCACATTATCAATAGGGCGCATTTGACCACAAATCGCTGCCATCGGGTTACTGTAGTTTCAGTTTTTCCACTTAAAAATTAGCTTCCGGGAATAATAAAACCATGAAATAAAAAAAACTCGATGGGGTAGTTTTATCCGTAGAATTCGAATTTGATATTGCAAATCAACTTAGATTTCATTTGGGAAGCAAAAATTTAGAGGTTATCAATAGAGTGCGTTTGACCTATTATATTTTTCCTATAGTCAAAGTTTATTACTGTAATTTAAAGGTACACCTGTACTTGGGTTTTTTAGGCGTGGATTAAACCTTCTTTTCTAAAAATTGAAATGAGCGAAAACTCGAAAAAGACATTGTCAAAATCCAAAGCCACATAAAGGTTTGAACAATCATCTGACCTACTTTGGACAGGCCTTAACTACTCCAGAGGTACCTATACAGACCTAAAGGGGCCTCAACTATTTCAAGGCTGACTTAGGTCAAATCGAAGACGCCTTGGATTTTCCTTTACTATCCCAAAAGGTCTAATTACTTCTTCTGAATGATTCTAGAGCTACCACAATAGAAACAAAACTGGACTAAATCATGGGCTCTGTACGGAAAAAGAGGGATTTAGAAAAAAAAGAGGGATATTGAAAAAAAAGAGGGATTTAGAAAAAAGAGGGATTTAGAAAAAAAGAGGGATATTGAAAAAAAAGAGGGATTTAGAAAAAAAAGAAAGAAAAATAAAGAATTCGGGAAAATAGTATTGGAAAATGAATCGAAATTCAATCCAAAACTGATGTTTGTTCTCGTGTCTGTAGTTATCTTATGACTTTACTTTTTCTTGCAAAGGTTCTAAAAAACTGAATTTTAACAGAACTTGGTTAACTAGGTGTTTAAAAACAAATAACTACAAAAGTTCACTTTCTTCTGATGCTTGTCGTTAATATTCAGGCTCATCTTTGTTTGCAGGTTGCTTTGATGTTTTATGTTTTGTTAGTCTTTTTGTAATAATGTAAACCTCAAGGGCGTATCCAAAAAAAATTCATAGTTCTGGCTCTAATGTTTTGATAAAACTACTGTATATGACTACTGTGACCAACCAATTTTTGTTGCCAAAAAACCGTTTTCCCGTTTTGGTGTAAGTGGATATGATGCACCTGCCTAAAATTCAAATGATCATAACTTTGCTCTCCATAAAAATTTTTGCAATTTCTAAAATCCATTTCGACAAACATCATTAGGATTTTTTTCGTAAACACCTTGGGGTTGAGTTGCAAAGAAAATCAAAATTATAAGAACGAAACCTAAATGAACTCTTCGAACATACACGAAAACAAGCGAATATCAGTATTGGCCTCAATTTAGATTCATTTTAGAGAACTCTGTTGTCGAAGTTATATATCCCTTTTTTCATCTTAGTCCCTCTTTTTTCATCTTAGTCCCTCTTTTTTCTCTAAATCCCTCTTTTTTTTCTAAATCCCTCTTTTTTTCTAAATCCCTCTTTTTTTCTAAATCCCTCTTTTTCCGTACAGAGTCAAATCATGTTATCACTGAAACTAGGTAAGATCCACTCTGAAACTGTAGTGACTTGAAAATTAAGGTGTTCTTTTAAATAATGGTAAAAAATTCTTCAGTAATTTCTACTGAAAAAAACGCCCAATCTTGTAAAATGAACATGTACCGTAATTCAAAGGAACACATCAGATATTGAATTGTATTACAAAAGACATTGCCAGCTTATTTTTCAAATGTGTCTTTCGTCAAGTTAAAAACTTTTATAATTTAAAAAATCTTTAGAGACCCAGTGCTAAATCGGTGACCATGTCCCTTCAATGTACAGTAATCCACAATGACTCTCCTCATTTTTTTTCGAACAAACATTAGTTGTTCTCTAATCTCAATAAAGATCTCATTTCAATATGTTATATCTTCTTGAAAATGAACTCTATTGTCTAATCGCAACTACTTGACAACGTAATCCATCTTCAATAGACCACCGCTTTTTTATAAATTATCCCGCTAGACAATTAATTTAATTTTGTTTCAAGAGGATGTTCTCGGCAAACTCGTCTCCTATCTCTGATCTTTTGAACCCTCGGTAGCTAATTTTGAGCTGTTCAGATGGTTTCCTAGTCCATTTCTTTTCAAATGTTATGATCTGTAGTACTAATTCCCTCTATCAAAACCATAATTCTCAATAGAGCACATGTTAGTTATTTGTTTTTGATTATTACACAAAAAAGAGGGTTCCTAACGTTGGGTAGCATTTTTTTGGGGCTATAAATGTCAAGTAGATCTCATTATCCTAAAAAAAAACGTATGCTTAAAGATTGTTTCAGATTCTCATTTTCAGATTTTTCAAGCAAAACATCATGAGTTTACATTGACAGAGATATTGACAGATATTGACAGAGGAGGTTCTTTTTAAGGTTGAGGTCGATATATCAAAAAAAAAAAAAATACCTATTCTAAGAGTATAGTGGGTCCTCATTTTTAACAATGGATTCTGGTTTTCATTTTAACAGCTTCCATATAATTTCTGACATGCTAATTTCAGATATTAAACTCCAGGTTGAATAGAGCCCGAAGGAATCCAGTATAATTGGCACATGGCCAAAAATCCAGGTTCTAAAGTGATATTAAGTTTCAAAACATTACTCACTTTCATCAACATTCTGCAGATTCTGTTGATGATTCTGATTCAACACATCATTCTCGCATGGTATAAACGATTTGCCACATGGTATATTGGACGCATCAACAACAAATCCGATTAATAACAATACAAAATATAATAAAAGTAATCGTCTTCGAAACATCATTTTATTATGCGGAGATGAAGAAGAAGACTGTAAGCGAAGCCGTCTGCCTCAGAAGCGCGACTGGTCGTAGGCGTGACATTTATATTGCATAATAAGGCGAAAAGAGAGACCGTAGTACCTTGAGGACCGGATTTTGTTGACCACACACACACACATGCATGCATGCATATATACACTGTCAGTCAGTCAGCAGTCAAAGAGAAAGTGAATTTAAATTACAGATGAATTAGGAGAAGATGATGAAAGAAAAAAAAAATCATGTTTTGTGATGATTTGATCGTTGAAAGTTCGAAACGTTGTCTTTGAACCTTTGTGTATTTGAATCCGGTTCAATTATGAGTGAGACGAGGGATTGATAAGATAAGTCAGCTGCGCTTCCGTCTCGATCAGATGTCTTCTTCCGTTCCGCTTTTTTCTCTTTCTTTTGAATGGTATATTTCTGGTTAACAGTTTTCTTTTGAAAAAAAGCAATAGTCGCATAACCGGGGAACGAACCCATGACCTCCTGCACAACAGACGAGCGCTTTACCACTGCTCCTCCTTGCTATACGTTGTTTTCTAGTTGATTTTGCAGATGAAAATTTCTTTTTGAGTTTGTACATGCGCTTTTTTTCAATCCCCTCATAAAGATGTTTGTTGTTGAACCACATATTGACCCCACATCACTTTTTATTTTCAATGTTTTCCAGTTCAAAGGAACAAGTCAAACACTTTGGTCAAGATGGGCGGAACCGGAAGAGAAGGTGTGCAAAAGCAAACTGAGGCGAGAAGTTTTTTTTTGCTACAAAGCACGTGAATAATCGAGCTACAAAGCATAACTATTAGTTAGTTGATTATATCAAACACAAATAGAATATTAGGCACATTGATCTATGAGCAAAATATCTGAAACTGAACAAAAATTAATTCAATCACTTCAACTTCCTAGACCTGCAAAAAATCTCGCAATGTTTTGTGATTTGTATAGCTAAATTACGATTAGTCATACGGTTAAGGATGACACATAGATAGATAAAACTTGTTGAAGTGTTCGAACAGGGTTCATCCAGATAAGGTACATTGTATTTGAGTGGATGAAAATGAACCAAATGGGTTGATCTACAATTTGAGAAAAGGTTTTTTTACGAATACAGTCGACAAAACATGCTCTATTGATAACCACAGACCATACTATAAGTTTAGAAGTTTACTGGTTGAGATAATGTAGTTTCAGTTCGTGCGATTAGTTATGGTTACAAAGATTCGAAAATTGGTATAGTGCAAAGTCAATATAACTGTGAGAGAGAACAGACATGCAGAGGCACACGCAGAACATAGCAGCCAACACATCCTGGCAACAGTCGTATGCTCGTAAAATCAACAAGACTTGTTAGTGATTCAAGTTCGCTCTGTTGATAATTCCTAATTTCCGCTCATACAAAAAATCATAGAATAATTCGAATTTTTTTAAAACTTTATTTTCTTCATGAAAAATCACTCAAACGTCATTGACTTTGGGTAAGTCCCTTTTTTCCATAGTTTTGAAAACATAACTACATTCTTTCATGTATAAACTATTCAACAATCCGTAATACGCGCTCCATTGATAATCTATAGGTTAGCACTTTCTTGTTAAAGACACCTAGATAGTTGAAGACCATTTTAATTATTACAACATTTTTGTTCGCCTATCCATGATTTTTCGAACCCATTTTCAAAAACCGAAAAAAACCTTTTTTACTGTAAACTTTACCGCGTTTTCATTGTGTCTGCACACAAAACACACAACTTGACGCAAATGTTCACAAATCGTAGTTCAAACAAATTGTTTTTCTCAACGAAACAAGTTATGCAACTTTTTTTGGTTGAGAAAGTTGTTTTCCAATTAGATATGAAAAGTTATTGAAGGTAATATCTTATATCATCTATCAATTTCCATCTTAACCACACCAAACCCATTTTTCGACTGAATCAGCACAAACCCCTAGACACTTAACATCATTACTTCTCCATCTTATATCATACATCACCTCAATATCACCAGACTCTATGTATATCATTTCACCCCTTGTGAATTGTTATTTGGAAATGAAACGAATATATATATATATATATATATATATATATATATCAGTGGGTGGTCTGTTTGTTTTTTTTGCAAATCGAGATATGGCTCAAAATGTCGAGAATAAACATGGTTTAAGTCGGATCAAAACGATAAAATGACGTATATTTTAGTTTGAGATTGTTTTTGGTATTTAGGAAATAAAAAGAGAGAGAACCAATCTGATCTTTCAACTACTTTTGATCAAAAATAGTTGATCGGATTAGTAAATCGAAAAGGAACTTGTTTCATCAATAGAACATCTCATCATCCTACAAAAATGGAAACTGTTGGCATAGAAAATCCTAGAAATGTTTATTTTCCAGAGCTCTCTCTTCTGATCTCCTATTTAACCTTGCTGGTTTTTATGATATTTAAATCCTCTTTTCTTGCTCATTGTTATTTTGAACTCTCAACTCTTTAAAAATAAAACTCCTGAAATGGTTTGAAGCCGAAGAAAAAGTGAAAAGTTTCATTCATTCATTTTTTGTCAACATTAAAGAGGGAAACCGGTTGAAAGAGAGGGGAAAGGAGGGAGAAAATCAAGTGGAAAATTGAATTTGTGTGTGTTTGTGATTCGCATAAGAGGTTGATTAGAAACTCCTCTGACCAGCTGAAAATTAGCCATCGATGAGGGTTCGAAAGATGGGCAGCAGATGAGTTCGTTCCTTGAAATATGATAGGGATCTTGATGATGATGATGAGGATGTGAAGTACATAGTTGCGATTGAACAATATAGATCACATTTTCAAGGAGATGATTCTTGAAAAAGAGATCTAAGGGCATAGATTGGGCTGGTATACAATTATCTTTATCGAAGGGGAATGTTGACTTGTGAAATTTTCAAAAATCTTGTTAGAACCTTTGAAAATTGAAATAATTTCCGAGTTTGAAAAGTTTGAAGGTCCTTGGATAAAACTTCATTAAAACTGGTTGAGAGAAAAAATGCGTAGGAACCGATTTTTTCAAGTTTTTCTAAATGGCTCTTAAAATCGGACTCAGTCAGAACTAGGAAATTTTTTTTGAAACGAGTATTTTATCAGTGAATTCTAATGTTCTTCAAAAAGAACCTTTTTTTGGTTGGTACCTGTTTCATGAGTTTTCCAATTGAAACACTTGCTCATCGTACTTTTGATCTTAAAGTGGAAGTTGACAAGTTGCTCATAAAAAAGAGCAATTTTTTTTTAGTTAATACCCTCGAAGTATTTTTTCCAGAAAAGTCTAGTCTTCGAGAAAAAAAAATGAAAACTAGACTTTTGGTTAAAAAATCCATCTAAGGGGTTATACCTTTTAAAATGTGCTATTTATTTTAAGAGCAACTTGTCGACCTTTAACTTTCCATATATGTTATAGTAAGATGTGCATGTTGTTTGAAGTACTGTACTAAAAAACACTTCCTAGTTTCATTTCAAAACGGAAATATTTGGAGAAGAAGAAAACGCAAGTGATCCACACCAATTTTCACTTTTCCGAGTAAAATTTAGATTTTTCTTATCTAAAAATTTTTAATATAGATATTTGTTCGAGAACTGTGAAAATTTTGCGTTCGTGTCTTCAAAAATTGGCCAGACGCCGGGAACTCGCTCCCTTCTCTCGATATTGTCCATCAGGTTGACACAATAAATTGAAGGCCACTATTACGGAAACAAAAAAGGCAAAATAATTTGCAAAACAAATATCTATAAATGTGCTTTATAAAAACACAAATTTAATTTTTTGGGTCTAGCTGAACCTTGCAAAACATTCTGTTTTTCATTGGAATAAATTCAATTCGTAAATCTGGTTTTTTTTAATTTGAAAAACAAATCAATTGTTATATAGTATATATACTTTTCCTGGTCCGAATCTCAAAAACTATTTTCTCGCATTGTTTTTAGCTTTTGTCTGATCAACTATTCATTAATATCCAAGACAAGAAATAGCTCAAAACAGTATGATTTCATCTTTTTGGACTGCAAGATGCAAAACAATGTTAGGGTCAGTTCCAAATAGTATTCTTACTGTGTATCATATCCCAAACAATAAGTTCTAGAGATTTTAAACTTAAAAGTTGTGTGGTTTTTCTAAAGAATGTGATTGTTCTTGGCTAGTATCTTCAGTAATAGCCATGTTCTGAAAGAGGAATATTTTGATTATTACATTAATTTTATTGGATTAAAGAGATTATGTTATTCAAAGACATCTTATCATGAGTTTTCAATTTGTGAAAAATGTTTCAAATTTTTTTTTTCCGAGTAAAAAAATGTCGTTTCAGATTTGAAATTTGAAGTTTTTCAGTGAAGTTTTTGGTGAAAAAATGGTGAATTCAATTGTTCTTGGCTAGTAAGACTAGTAATAACTACGTTCTGAAACAGAATTTTTTTTCAAATTAAGTTTCAGATCAAAGGACAACCTGGGAAATCAACATAATTTCGAGGGGACCGACCTATAGAGTTCTGAAAGCTGATCAACATCCCGTTTTCAATTTTTTTGGCAAAGTTCTGCATAAAAAACTTTAAGTATAGAAAATAATTAGCAGTTTTCAAGAAACATGAATATACCCAATGTTTTTTATATCAACACATTCTTCAAAACCATACGCTATCGAAAAGAGCTATCGAAAAATCTTCATGAAACACTTCAAGCTTGAGATTCAGCTTTCCGGGCGAAATTTAGCAGAAGTTAGAGGCGATATGTTTATCAGCTTTGAAAATTCCGGATATGAACTCTTTTTGAAAGCCAGAATGTTCACCCCTTGTTTTTCAAAGATCCTTCTGAAAATATTATGATTTCATAAACATATATAGACTCTTCTAAATATACTTATTTTCGTCAGTTTCCAATAGCATCAATCACTTTTTATAGGTCTCTTCTCGATTTCAACGTGGGCTAAGTATACGAACAAAATGTAACATTTATTAATATTAAAAAATATCATGAAAATAAAATAAACTTTGAGTTTCACAAAAACCTACTCTTAAAAAAATACAAGTTATCCTGAGAAATGAGTAAATAAATAAAAAGGTCAAATAAAAAAATCAAGAAAAAATACACGTCATCCAAGTTTCAGTAAAAAATAAAATAAAATTCAAATTTTGAGTGGGGATGGAATCATAAAAGATGTTCCTGATGTTTCCTATGATGCGTGATCATTCCAGAAAAAGCATCATAATCCAATCGAATCCCATTCATCGATCTTAGACAAGAACATGTCCCATACATCAATTCATTGAGGTTTTCCAGTGCTTCTAACCGATTGGTTGTCATCATTTCGGTTTTTAAGAATTCCGCAATTTCACGAACTGTCATTTTCCGATCTGGTGTCCAGCTATAATATCCTTGTCCAGCTAATCTACACATATCCATACATGAATTATCATTTGGCACATTTTGTTTGATAAGGGTTACGAGGCCATTGATAACATGATCATATAATCGATCGCGTGAAAGATCCGCTAAAATAAAAACATAATTCAAAATTTCAATTACTATTAGGAACTCACTCTCATCGATACAAAAACTGATATTGGCGTCATCTTTTTTCGTCAAATCCCCGGAAATTGATCGAGATTTCAAATAGCATGAGTCATTTGTTTGATCGTATTCAAATCCGAAACATGACAAATCTTCGATACAATTATTCTCACATATCTCGTAGTTTGCATTCAAAATTCGTTTATAATTTGCTCCGGCGATTGTGAGTCCATTTTTAGTGCTCAAACAATATGCGCGACTATCTCGGGATGCTACAAAAAATATCATATAAATTAGAAAAAGTCCTCCATTTTTGATGAGCGGAGATAAAAATAAAGCTAACCTTCCACCAAGATGGTCGCATTCAACATCATCAACACCAATAATCTGCCATAGTCTGGTGTACAGTAATCCATCACTTTCTCAACGATTCGAGAAGCGTCTCTTCCAAAAGAAGAACACGGTTCGATGTTAATCATTTAATTTCTGAAGTGAATCTTTTTATTTTTTTCGAGAGAGCAGCTCTAATAAGGGTGTTGGAAAATGGGCGGAGTTTGGGAGGGATGAAAACGAGCATTTTGTTGTTGTGTAAAAAAGGGGCGGGGCTTTGTGAGAAGACTTCCGGGGAGAGTTCGTGGATATACATTGAGGGGTACTGTAGAGAGGATTAACAGGTAGATCAGCTTCGGGAACGCCCATAATTTGAGAGAAATGAATGATTAATCCATACAGTAACTTATCATGACTTTTGAACTTATAACTCTGAAAATTAGAAAGTCCAAATCGGATATAGATCAACAAAACTGGGCCTTTCAGAAGTCAACCCAATGAGGTCGAAAGTTTAGATCAGCTCACGTTTCTGGTCGGCAGGAATCTAGTTCAGATCGGACCGGATCGGACCATGCTATCGATCTCAAGCGTTTACTTCATCATTCAAAAAATTTGTATAAAGTGTATAATTGTGAAAAAAAAAACTATTCATAATGGTAATGGAACTATCCTGAAACATATCTAAGTTTTCTCTGAATTGAGAAAAACCCCGAAAAAATTGGTTGAGAAGTTAGTTTTTCATCTGAGATTGTGACGATGCGTCTTGAGTGGAATTTTTATTTAACATGTTCGATTAGAGGTGCTTCGATTTAATTAGATTGGTCTTGTCGCGAAGTCTATGGTGAAACAAATGAGAAATTAATTTCTCAACCTATTTTTTTTGAATTCGTTTTCTCAACGCTGAGATACATTTTTCTGGATAGTCTTATAATTCTATAGTCTTATGAGTTATTCAGTTTTTTGAGTTTTAATATTTTGACATCTATTTTTAGCCCAATCACAACCATATCAGACAAAGAGGAAGGAAATAGAAAACAAAACAAAAAAATGTCAGTCTCGATTGCTGAAATTGACACGCCGTGGTCGTTTCTTGGTAACTTGCCAAAAATCAGAGTGAGAAAGACAGAATCAGAAACCATAGAACCTATACTTGATAGGCTCATGACTTAGTGGAGACAATTTTTCCAGTTTCGAAATTCCGCAATCAAGTGACCTTAATTGTTGAATTTTCACAAGAAGACTTCAGAAGTGAACTTTTTCAAAACACAATTCTGTTTTATTTGATGGAAACTCCAACATATTATTTATGGAATCATGTGAAAAGAAGTGAAGCAAACATGCTCTACTGTTTCATGAGAATATTCAAATGTTTCGTTCCCGGCCGCTTCTTCGTTGCAAGACCATTCTAATTCTCTCAAAAAGGAACACTAATTCGCTTTCTCTAACTGTCTATAGCATTTTTCCTAATTTGTTCCGGTTCTCATTGTTATCCTAACAATTCAGTGTGAATTTTGACTACCCTCTTCTTGCGCTAAACAACAGGCAAATGGAGTGTCGTTTGAACAGTTTGCGGCAAAGAAGGACCAGAGAAAAGACAGAAATATATTTTAATTTTCTTCAAAGCAAAGTTCAAGTTTGTCATCACAACATACTCCTTTCAATTTTTAGAGAAGGTATTCTTTGTAGCCCAACTAAAAATAGCAGAAAAGTGCCTAATTGCTACATTATGTTACTCATTCTACATATTTTTTAAACATGACACAAATTCGAACAAGGAACCTAATTCAGTTGGCTGCAAATAAAGCAACAACTCAATTATTATAATATTTTATTATTGTTATATGTTATTCTCAATGGAGAACGTTTCGAAATGAAATGCCTACGTAATCACTGCTCCTGATAGAATTTGTCGTCGTCGGCGGCAGTCAATTTAATCAACGTGGCTACGAGGAACTGATGTGTTCAAGAATTATAGGGGAACAACACTCACTATGCAAAATAACAGCGAAATGATCGGGGAAAAGAGTCGCAAGGCTTGCGATTTTTTTTGTTGAAAGACTTACTGTGTAGTTTTTGTGACTTGATAATTGAATAGAGTTTAAGGAAATACGTCAAATAAAAAAAAAACAACTTTGAAACAGTAAACAAACAATGTTATGCATAGTGCAGGTAGATCAGGAAATTAGTTTCAAGAAAGAATGACGATTTGCTGTCGAGTGTCTGTGATATATTTCTTTATACTCTGATAAAAGATATGAGATCTGCTAGTATAAATAATACTCATCAATAAAATTGAAGTCATACATTTATCACATGCAAAACTAAAGTCTGGTAGTCGCCCATTGATTTTTGACAAGTAGGGTTCTAGCAGAAGTGCATGATCTCCAGCAGAGTCGGATGTCTGCACGCTGCAGCTGTTTCAGAACAGGTTTATGCCGTGACACAGTTGTTGTTAGGTTTTCTTGAGGTGGAAATCTGGATGTTTGGATATTCTCGCCTGATCTCAATATGGCCTGATCTCAATATCTCTGATATGTTTTTTTACTCTGGAGCCTAACTATAGGGTACTCAAATTTGAAAAAAAAACCCCGATAACATTAATTCCTGTTGAAAATTTCAAAATAAAGCTGCACCGTTCAAATAGAATTCATCCCAGTCTCTTTTTTTATCTACTGTCCTGACAAGGAATGATCACCAAAGTTCCCCCCTGATAATTTTTCTAACTATGTGGAAGTTGTAGCATCTGGTGAGTTAGGAAATAGTATGACGGGAATTTGTAAGTAAAAATTTTGTACTCGAGATATTTGGGGTGAAACACCTTTTTTTGTTAAAAAAGTATGTGTTTTTCGAAAAATCGTATCTCAGCTGAAACTTCTCGAATTCAGTTGGTTAGAAAACCATTTTAAAGAGAAATTGCTCTAGTTTTTTATTAAAAATAAGCTGTTGCATGAAACATAATTTAAGCCAATGAAAAAAAGGAAAAATGACCTATTTTGTTGATTTATTATAACCCTGAGTGAAATGACAGCAACGAGACCTAGTCCATCTTTTTCTACGTGAAAAGTTACGTATATGGACATTTTAAAATATGGGGGTAGCCTTGCTCTTTCAAAAAAAAATATGAGGCCATTTGTAAAAAAAATAAGAAAAAAACAAGGCAAACAAAAAATGGTTTTTTAATGTTTAAAAAGAGGGGTTATGTGCAAATTTGAGTACTGTGAAAAGTAAGAGAAACCACAAATGGAAAACACCTGACACACTTCCATTTTCGAGAAATTTAGATTTTTTGAATTTCACATTTTTCAGCTCAAAAAAAATACAAATAAAATTTTATCTCTCTCAAATGCGTGGAATGGTATTTATATGAACATGTTTATATACCTAATTTTGAACGCATATTCCAAAAATCAACTCCTCGTTTCACAGAAATGTCTCCTTCATGACGAACTTTTCGTCAATTTTTTCGAAATTTCAGTTTTTTCATGTTTTTGAAATTTTTTTACAAGTTTCATATGTTCTGCATACTGTCATGATAAGCTCCGAGAATTTTGCTTTGAAATGCTTTTTTGATCAACATTATTAGTGCACTATGAGATAAGTTACGATTTTTTGAAATTGGACAAACTTTTTTTTATCGAGAAATTCAAAAAATCTAAATTTCTCGAAAATGGAAGTGTGTAAGGTGTTTTCCATTTGTGGTTTCTCTTACTTTTCACAGTACTCAAATTTGCACATAACCCCTCTTTTTTTCGGGCCGAAACATAAAAAACCATTTTTTGTTTTCCTTGTTTTTTGCTTATTTTTTTACAAATGGCCTCATATTTTTTTTAAAGAGCAAGGCTACCCCCATATTTTAAAATGTCTATATACGTAACTTTTCACGTAGAAAAAGATGGACTAGGTCTCGTTGCTGTCATTTCACTCAGGGTTATAATAAATCAACAAAATAGGTCATTTTTCCGTTTTTTCATAGGCTTAAATTATGTTTCATGCAACGGCTTATTTTTAATAAAAAACTAGAGCAATTTCTCTTTAAAATGGTTTTCTAACCAACTGAATTCGAGAAGTTTCAGCTGAGATACGATTTTTCGAAAAACACATACTTTTTTTAACAAAAAAAGGTGTTTCACCCCAAATATCTCGAGTACAAAATTTTTACTTACAAATTCCCCTCATACTATCTCCTAACTCACCAGATGCTTCCACATAGTTAGAAAAATTCTCAGGGGGGAACTTTGGGGATCATTCCTTGTGAAAAGATACTTCCAATAAAAAATAAACTGACAAGAGAACCTTGTTTGTGATCACTCAAAAAATTGATGACATTTTTCCAGTGGACTTATATGGGCTCCAGGAGACGCTCACGAATTTTCAGTTCCCCAATAGGCTAATGATCAGACTTCTGGATCACCAAATTTTGTATTCAAAATTTTTGAATAGCTGAAAATTTTGAAATGAGGTTGTAAACTTCAAATTATGGAAGTACTAGGAAAAATTTGAAAAAAAAAAAAAATCAAAAAATAAAACTCACGTAACATTTTAATATTATTTGTTACATTAATTTTTCAATATTTTTTTTTGAATTATTAGGAAATTGTCAAAATTGCTGAAAATACGATATTTCTTCATTTCCATATGCAAGTAAAATTCTAGAAATTAGTATATTTGTAGTTTTTCGATCATTTTTTTAATGTAGGATTTTTTTGAGATTCTATGCGCCTATGATGAAGACACTATGAAGAGAGTGATGTCTGAAACGGACTAGATGATCCCAAAAAGTAACCATGTTTATAATTACCATATACATCACCCATTTCTAGAAATTCGCAAGTGACGTTCTGTTTCGTTATGCTATGCTATGTTCTCTTTTATTTTTAGATGTGTTCTAATTTTTTTGATCTCAAAAGAAAAGTATGACAAACACAAACACACACACATATATATGGCTATTTTTAATGAACATTGCCTCTGTTTTTGTTCTTTTTAATTTGATGACGTAGTTACATATATATATTATATGTATGTCCACTCATTATCCTGATCACTGCTTCTTAGAAGATAAAGCAAAAGTTTCATTTCGTGGTGTATGTATATACAACAACAATGACACAACCTCAAATATCATGTTTGCTTTCAAGATAAGAATTCAACTTTTTTTTTCAGAGAAGGAAATTTACTTGGAACTTGCTCTATAATTTATTTGTTTTTGAAAATGATCTGAAAATGCATAATTGAAAAAAAGCACAACAAAGAAGATGAGTTATCGGAATGAAGAAAGAATTGTTTTCAAAAATGACCAACAACTATATGAAAGAGCAGAAGTTGCCAGAACTTTAATTTTTTCCGAAGGGGACCTTCTCACAAGGAAAGTTTAGTTTTGCATGTATGCTTTAAAAAAGCAGGAAAAACGAACCAAAACACAGAGCTATTTTGTACTTCTCTCGGACTATTATCTGTCAATTGTTCACTCTTCTCATATTTTTTTGTTAAAAAATAATATCGTATAGTAAATTGGTCTTTTCTTGTATGGACTCGGCTTTTGGCTGAAATTCAAATACGAAATTTCAAAGGTGAATCAGACCACCTGAATCTGAATCTGTACTGGTTAAATTAAAACAAACCGGAAAAGGACCGAAAGACTGAACAAATTTTCTGAAATGGTTTTTTTGTGGAATATTCGTGAATCTGACAAGATCGGATTTTTTTTTGAAACGGGTAAGACAATTTTTTAGAGATTGTAAGCTTATAACTATGACGATTACTAAGTTTGAAACTTTATTTAATTTTTAAGGATCGCAACATTGATCCAAAAAATAAAAACAGGGGTTCTGAGTTGTTGGGCCAGTTTTACGAACATCCGTTTCAGGTCCAATTCAGGTTCTAGATCTTTGCATTCATCATAAGCCAGACACGTCCGGTCCAATTTAGGAACCACCAGTAAACCAACATGGTTATTCTCATTAGAACTTTGGAAATTCAAAAAACAGTTCTCCAGAAGAACTACTCCCAAATAACTTGTCTAAAAGTGACTAGATGCGTAGCTGAGTGTGTTTTGCTCAGCATATATTTTTTGTGAAGGATCAACATTGTTTCATTGTCCATTTCAATTTCCTATTCTTATTTATAGCTTCGAACTCGAGAAAAAATAGCAAAGTGTGTCAACACATTTTAATTTACGACTTTATTTTTGAAAAACGTGAAGAAAAAAACGAGTTTCCGCTTACCGCGTGTTTAACATTAGCGGCTCTTGATAATTACGGGAGAGAGGAGATTCAAATGTTCTCTCCAATTTTTCCAACTTTATATTTTATTTTAAACTATAAACTGAATTATCGTTTCGGCTAAACAGCTCGGGGTGTTTCTTTTGGAAAAAGTTGACTCCATGAGCTCACCACTCATCATTTCGTTCAAGTGTTCTCCAACTCTTCTACTATTCCTTTTTTCTCCCAAAAAAAGCACTAAAATGAAATCATTCCTAATTCCTCGTCTTTTATTCGAATTTCTACGAGATCGAAATTGGAGTTTCTCTCATTGTTTCTATTTTAAGCTGGTTTTTCTTACTATGAGGGGGTTGGAACACTAAAAAGAAACATTTGGGATGGTTAACTAAATTATATAGGGTATTAGGAAGAGCAACGTGGGCGAAAAGAGATTTTTGGCCGGTTGAAAAATTGGGAATTGAGGTGATAATTGGAAATATGTCCGCGTTGAAAATCATTCAAAAGAAAAGCTCAACAATCAAGTTGAAGAGGATGTGTGCCTAATTGGATAAATACATAGGGTTAGCGAAAAATTCGTCACTATTTAATTAAAGTGCACGTAACCTCTAAATTTTGCTATCTTTCTATGTAGACACGAGAACATGTCTACGTCATCTTCTTGCTCAACCGGGAAATGAACCGAAAATAAATCTATGTATCTCTTTAATTTAATGCAATTCATTTCCTCTTTTGTTTGTCTTCTCACCCACCAAAAAAAAGATCTGACCAAGAAAGAAATGAAATAAAAAAACATGTCACCAAAAATAACATCCCAAATTCTATTTTTATCTTCTTTTTTTTCTTCACTTTCTCACACTATTCAATATTCTGAGGTATTTGGATCAAAATTGAGAATTCTATAAAATATTCATTGGGATATGTGTACAACAAGGACAACATTTGAATTACGCGCGCGAGTATTCGAGTAAGAGAAAAAGGAAGGTTCATTCCGAGTAGGGCGCTTTAAACATTTATGAGATACAAAAAAATGGATGGGAACATTGGGTTAGTATCAGAATTGATAATGTGGGAGAATGAAATGAACCAATGAGAATGAACAGAATGAGTCAGTGTTGGAACAGGTCTCAATCTTGAGAGAAACAGGGAGAAGTGTAGGGTGCTGACAATGACAAGGAGAAGCTAACAGGTTTACGGTATAGCGATAAAGTGCGTTTTGTTAACTGTCAAGGAGAAGAGCCTCAACTCGATGGTCCTTGATTTCGGTCAGAATATAAGCTTGACATTCAGAATTAGATATGAAAAAGTTTTTAAATATTTTTCTCTTGGAGCGGATCTTAGCAGGCCTTGTCAGCTTTAACCAGCTCATGTTGATTGTTCAAGATGGTCAAGACTTTCCTGAAAACATATCATGATTTCATATTTTCGCCATCTAGACACGCATAATTAGAGTTAGTTTCCAATAGCATCCATCAATTTTTATTGGTCTCTTTCTAATTTAGATTGAGCTATAGTTTCACAAAAGAAAAAAGTGGATCATTTATTGGCCAGATTTTTCACTGCTCGGTCTCAAAACAGAAGGGATTATTTATAACTTGTCATGTTCTGGTTGAATATCGAAAAATGCTTTCAAAGTATGGAGCTCTAGAAGCCAGTGAGCAGGTTCGATGAAAATTTTCTGGAGCAGACAAGACAAAAAATGCTAAAATATATTTTAAAACGTATCAAATCCAAGTTCATTCAGTAATACTTGTGGAACGATTTGTTACCGTTTATTTAATGTTTTTTGAAATCAAACATCTTTGTGAACGACTTCAGATGGATGATGTCGAGTTCTAAGAAGATCAGCTTCAATCCAAGCATCAACAAGAAAACCTTTGGGTGTTCGGGTGCATTTCAAAATTTGCAATTTTATATCCGATTTTATAGACCACACCCGATTCAGGAGCTTTTTTTTGGGTCTACCTAGTTTTTGGGATTCTGTTCGATTTCGAAGTTACCTTGTGGGACCCAAATATACTGAAATGGGTTCAATACAGAACGTCAAGTCCACAGTTTGTTGAAAATCAGTTTCCGATCCAGTTTTGAACACGTCTTTCATCTAAGAGGGTCTAGTTAGTCGAGTGGTTTGTTGATTGATAATTTTTTAGTCAAACCTTCAAAACCTATAGGTCGGAGAAGATCTCCAACACAGTTACTCAGAAAAGTTCCCACTCTATAAACAGTTATTTATAACACAACCAATCAACTGATAACGCCGTTGCTATCATCCGAGGTTAATCTTGTTCTGGTTTTGTTTTTGATATCAAAGTATGCTTATGCTAAACAAATCTTCACAAAGATATACATAGATCTTGGACTTTGAAAATTTGGATGAGAAAATTTCAATGTGCTTGTATTTGAAAAAATATCTGAGCTGTAATAAGACAACTTCAGATCCCAAATCCTGAAAAAAGTTTGAATTCCTTTGCCATTAGTGTTCATTGTAATCCAAAGACAACACTTGATACTCTAATTGCCTCAAATTTCCATCAAAACTCGTCCAAAACACACACACACAAACACAGGAAAAAGTTTTGTAATTTCACTGGTGTTTGTGTGTTTGTGTTATGTGGTATCATAGATATGTGGTCGCGGCTAGTTAGCCTTGCCAGCAGGGCAGGCGCTTATCTCTACTAGTAGTAATAATATGGTATATTCATATCAATGTTGAAAGAGAAAATGATAATTTATTAGAATTTCATGTTTGCAGATCTGGATTTTCAAAAAAAAAAAAAGAAAAGAAAAAGAAAAACATTGTTTTTTTTTTCGTTGATGGGGGAGGGATGTTTCATAAGATTAGCTGATCAACTAACTAGGTGACGAAATTGTGAATCAATGAAAATCCCGAAAAATCAGATCATCAAAAACAAGTTCAAACATCAAGCAATTTATGATTAGTTATGGATAATTGGCTATTATGCGGCAATGTTGCGTGATTCTAGGAAACAATGAAAAATGCTAAAGATCTAAAGAGACTCCTGATTAAAGGAACACGAGATGAATTCATGTTTAACTGAAAACGAAATAATTGTGCCAAACAAAAAAAAACTGAAAACTTGGCTCACTTTGCTCAAAGGATCATGTGCGCTCTACCCAAACTGTTTTTTTCTTTTCTTTCTCTCTAATTTCAACAAACACTCGCAAGTTGTTCGTAAACTTCGAATTGTACAGGTTACGACGCAGACCACCTCAAAAATAATTCATATTTGAATAATTGCAGAATCAGAGCATAAAATGTTAAATATCCCATGTGACATTTTTTTTCAAGAAGCAAATAACTTATGGGACCATCTCTCCAGTAGTTTCATAGGGGAACAATCAATAAATTTTAGGACCGATCTCATATGCACAATTTTTTATCTACCTTGAAGTTTGGAATGAGAAAAATCTATCGAATGATATTGTTTATTCTGATTTCCGAGAAGAGATCTAAAGAGTGAAATGTGAGAATCAGATATTTGTAGATCAAAATATCTCGAAGCGAAAGGAATCGAAAATTGGAAAGAACACTTTCGACAAGAATTATACCTAGAAAATAAGCAAGTTTGTCAGTAATTTACTGACTGTCTGATTACATTTGTGAAACGGAAAAGCATTTTTCCAAAAATATCTAATGCTAAGAATCTAAATCGAAATTAGAGAGACCACATAAATTCACAAAATCACATCTGATTTTTAAATTAGATTTTTTTTAAAAGTTTTCCACCTAAACTGTCCTATATGCCGAATACTCTCTCGGTAATCCACGGTCTTCATGATTACATTTTTTTACAGTAAGATGGAGTTTTTTTAAAAGATCATCTATGTCATGATCGACTTCTACATGTACGTTTACCTTAGAAAACTTGTTTTTGAAAAGATCCGGAAGTCAGCTTCAGAAAAATTAAAGCAGAAAAAAACTAAAACTACAGTAGTCCAGCATTGACAGCAATTGAATTTCGGATAATACTTAACCTGCAAAAAAGTGAATCTAATAACTAGGCTTAAATTGAAGATTATGACCAATCCCAAAATTTTCTGTAATCTTCTGGAAATGAAAAAATGTCTTACCTCTGGTATATTTCTACGGAAAAGTCAGAAAATGACTTTCAAGTTCAACAAGTTCGTTTTTTTTAGTAAAAATATGTCCGAATTTCAGCCCGAAAGGTGATAATCTGAAAAAGGCCGTTTTTTCCTTGGACCAGATCCGATTCAAGAAGGCTTTTCAAAACAACAAAATTAATTGAAGACTGTCTCAGGCCACTATGGGTAACGCAAAAGCCAAAGCCAAAGCCCAAGAAAACTTTAGGTCACAGCCTCGCAATCTTGTCGTTTTGTCCTACCAACATTCCTGTTGTTCCTATTATTCCAGTAATCCTCCTAATACATCAAATTAACACATATCTATTCTCTAAAAATCCAAGCCAAACTTCTGTAATTTAGTTTTTTTTAAATCTCTTTCTCTCACTTTGTTAACAATGCGAACGAAAAAAACATGAGATGGGGAGGAGGGGTGTCAGATTAAAATGATTAATTGTAGATGAGAAAGTGGTAACAACACAGTAATCCAGTTTAGTCTCCACACACGCCACCCGGTTCTGAGACATACAAAAAGGCGAAGCGGCGCTCATTGGAAACATTCTCAGAACCAGCTAGAAATGATACATTACTTGTATGTCGCTATAAAGTCGCCTCTTATTTATCGTGATGATATTATTATTATCGTTTTTCGATTTTTTTTTGTTCATTTTTTTCATCTTTATTTTCTTACTTATCCTCATAATTATATTATAGGATGTCGTGGAAGTCCATAATCCTCCTGTCGATTTATATTCTTGGCACTCATGCAATTCCCGTCGATAATAACGTGGAAGGAGAGCCTGAAGTTGAATGTGGTCCAAACTCTATCACTGTCAATTTCAACACAAGAAATCCATTTGAAGGACATGTTTATGTGAAGGGATTGTATGATCAGGCCGGATGTAGATCGGATGAGGGAGGACGACAAGTGGCTGGAATTGAATTGCCATTTGATTCGTGTAATACGGCGAGAACTAGATCGTTGAACCCGAAAGGAGTGTTTGTGTCGACCACTGTTGTCATCTCATTCCACCCTCAATTTGTCACCAAAGTTGATCGGTGAGTAAAAACGCTGATTAACCAGGTCATATATAGACTTAATAAGCGGTTATTCATGACTAGTATTGTTTTAGAGAGCCACTCAGTAAGAGTAAATTTCAGATTGCAGATCTTTCAAATAGTTTAGAATAAGTTCAATCGAGGCTTTAAGGCCTAGTTTGAGGTCAGAATTCGCTCAAAACGGTCAACAAGGCTTTTTTGGTGTTATATCAAAGTCACATATCTGACCGGCTCCGATTTTTCTTGAATCAGACAACGTCGTTCAGAATCAGGCGCTTGTTCAAAGCTTTTCCTGAATCGGGATTGTCCTATTTTTTGAACATTTTCTTAAAAGAGGACTGCAGGATAATTCTTCATGTTCCACCGATAATAAGATTGAAATAGACCCGCTGGGCAAAAAAACATGAAAGTTCAGCTACAAAAGAAAATTCTCACTTTTCTCAGTGGGTCATGTGCGCTCTATTGAAACTGTATTTTTTGTTTCTTTCTCTCTGTTTTCAACTCACACTCACAGTTGTTCGTAAAGTTCGGTGTGTGTACAGATTCAATAAAGTTTATGAGGCAATTTTTCAGACAGTAGTTTTGAATTATTTTTTGCGATTTTTATGTGTAAACTTATCAATTTTGAAAAAAGAATTTACTGTTTCAAGATCTGAAACTTTCAAAAAACTTCAGATATTCAGTAGATCTATGGTCTCTTTTTAATAATTCCTACTCTCTGTGTTCAGGAAGTGGACATCTGAATCAAGTAGGCCAAATTAGGCCTAACCAGAGACTCAATGTCGTTGGTTGCTCAGAAGGCAAGCCCGTTAACCACTCGCACGCAAATTTGTTTATGTATAGATGACTTGAACAGTTCAAATCCTAAAAGATCATGGTCCAACGTTTTCCACCTCATTAAACTCAAACGTAGGCGGATTCAAAAAATGATGTATGTCAATTGTCCTGAATCAGATCTCATCATTAATTTATTTGTCCCACGGATTTTTGCTATTTCGACGAAAATAGTGACAAATTATTCCGCATGACACATAAAATGTCACTGCAAAAAATAATAAAAGGGGAAAGGGATGTCGGGATTTATTTCAAAAAACAAGGATTTTTTAAGGGCTTATCGTATTCAATGCTTCTACATGGAGTCGGATAAGACAGTTTCGACACAAATCGAAGTTTCTGATTTGACCACCGCGTTCCAAACTCAAGTTGTTCCAATGCCAGTGTGTAAATATGAGATTCTTGATGGTGGACCGTCTGGACAACCAATCCAATTCGCCACAATTGGTCAACAAGTTTACCATAAATGGACTTGTGATTCAGAAACTACTGATACATTCTGCGCAGTTGTTCATACTTGCACAGTTGATGATGGAAATGGTGATACTGTCCAAATTTTGAATGAAGAAGGTTGTGCACTCGATAAATTCTTGTTGAACAATCTCGAATATCCAACTGATTTGATGGCTGGACAAGAAGCTCACGTCTACAAATACGCTGACAGATCGCAACTTTTCTATCAATGTCAAATTAGTATCACTATCAAGGACCCGGGAAGTGAATGTGCTCGTCCAACATGTTCAGAGCCACAAGGATTTGGAGCCACTAAGGCTGCTGGAGCTGCTAAACCTGCTGCTGCCGCTGCTCCAGCTGCTGCTTCATCGGCTGCAGTTGCTGCGGGTGCTACTAATGTTCAAGTGCAAGATACTGCTCCAGAAAGTGTTGCTGCTCCAGCTGCTCCGGCTGCTGCTGCTCCAGCCGCTGCTCCAGTTGTGCCAAGAGCCAATTTGGCACAATTGAGATTGTTGAGAAAGAAGAGATCGTTTGGAGAGAATGAGGGTATTTTGGATGTTCGTGTCGAATTGAGCACTTTGGATATCATCGAGGTAAAGAAAGTCTAAAACGTTGTGGCCCAAAACGGGAGGTACTGGCCCGATTTTGGAAATTCTAGGGCTTGAAAAAAAGACCCAATCAAGCCTGAAAAAAAAACTGAGATTCAATCACACAGGTCTCTCATAAAATAAAGCCTGAAACGGGCTGGGTTTAAGAGAAAATGATCCAAAAACAAACCAAAAACTTCAGAAATAACGGTCTTAATCGCATCAGGCCATGTTTTTTTTCAAACTGTCCGATTCAGGCCCAACAATTCGGGCTTGAAGTCGGAGACTACTAAGATTTTCCTTCTAAATTGAACCGACCGGATCCGATGTATCGGTACTCGGCCTATTCTTCTTGAAACAGACCCGAATAGCCTGAATTAAAACTGTAATAGATTTTGATCTGAAAAAGACTAGATTACGTCTCAAAAACTGTCCGGGGCTACTGGTTGAACCTGAAAATTTAAAGTTTGTTTTGTGCTCTAATGAACTATAGTAATTGGTCTGTAAATGTCTGGAACAGGCTCGTGAATTGGACAAAAATCGGTCTGAATCATCTGTTTTATACCTAGGTGAACTACCCGGAAAAATACCTCGAATCAAAAGCTGATCGGGATTACATTTTGATAATTTCAAGTTCACTTTACGCTCTAATGAACTACAGTAGTCGGCCGGAAAGGTCGTGAAACAGGTGCATCAACATACAAGATTTATCTGACTATCAAATCTGAATCCTGTTTTTTCCAGGGAGCCAACTCGAATGTCCCAACCGCTTCTGCTCTCATCTCCTCATCCCAAGAAAACGACACTTCCTCATTCTCACCAAAATCTCAAGGAATCTGCCTTTCCCCACTTGGATTCGCCTCATTCCTCGGAATCGGAACCCTCGTCGCCACCGCTCTTTCAGCCACCATCTTCTTCATCGCCAGACCAACTTCTCACAAATATTGATTTCCAACGATTTAATTTATTCATTTATTTATTTACACCTAATTTATTTTTCTTTGTTGCACACAGTTTTCTTTTGTGCAATAAATTCGGCATTTCCATACATTTATATTATTTTTTTTTTTGCTTTTTCTTGAAGCACACCGGTATTCATATAAAAACATTGTTGTCAATAAAACGCTGGTTACAAAAAAATATATCATTTGTCTTTGGGTTACTTTAATTTCAGTATATATTATTTATGATCCAGAACTTGATAAGTAACTCGCGCTTTATTGATAACCACAATTTCACTTTCCATAATGTTCCCCTGAAAAAATCCCTGTGTTTATACTAAAAAACACCATGCCGCGAACAAGGTGATAATCGTGTCACACAGTGCCTTCAGGAGGCTACTCTCTTTGGTGTGAGAAATGTACACCGCCGGAAATTGGGTGCAAATCCGGGCGGCGAAGTCAGAAGGCATGTTTGCACCTGCCAACATTATTGTTTGGTAACTGTAGCAAAGTTTTGGTACCTAAAAATTATGAAAATTTCATTAGAGAAATCATTAGACCAAAAAATAATTTTTTTACAAAATAATATCGAAAATTTCATCGGTACCACGCGCCCCGTTGGACAAAGCACGCGACGCAAGACGCAACGCATGATTTTCCCATTGAAAAGTTAGTGTTGCGTGTTTGCGGCGCGTGCTTTTTCCATGGAGAGCG
Organism: Caenorhabditis sp. 38 MB-2015; assembly: GCA_900536415.3. Lineage (NCBI taxonomy): Eukaryota > Metazoa > Nematoda > Chromadorea > Rhabditida > Rhabditidae > Caenorhabditis > Caenorhabditis quiockensis. The sequence goes on along the minus strand of LR549162.1, from coordinate 59,743 downwards.
TGGTACCGATACAATTTTGGACTATAAATGAAAATAAAAAATTTAATGCGCGGTGTGTGTTCGTTGCGAGAAATAAACACTTGTTTGCATGCGCCTTTAAACATACCATTTTTTTTGCTCAAATAAGGAAAAAAAAGAGTTCATCCCCAAACTTTCTTCACTCTCAATTTTTTCCTCTTTGCTTATTATGTTTATCTGTCCACATATTTTTTTTACAAAACCCCTTTTCAATCAATTCCACCCTGAACTTCAAATTTTCTTTCTTCATCCAGCAAACAAAATCGAAATTGTCACTTCTCATCTTCCCGTCAATGATTTATTCATCATGATATTTTAGAACACCCAGTTTTTTGTCGATTCAAAAAATCGTAAAATTTTTATCACCACCCCAAAAAAAGACACAAAGGAAAGTTGTACTTTTCGAAAATGAGAAAATTTTCAAAAAAACATCTCTGTTTTTGTTTTGAAATCGGCCGACCCCCTCCCAATCCCACCATCCACCATATTTAGTTGTGGTCGATGTTATCTCGACTTCCGATCGCTTTTTTCCACCAAAGAGGACAAAAAGTTTGACATTGAAGTGTGGTGTGACTTACTATTATATAGTGTTTCTTTTTGGTGTAGCCGACACCATTGTGACATAACATGGTGGAGGAATTAAGATTAATCGCTTTTATGTTTTTTGTGAGAAAATTTTATTTGTTTGAATTATACATAATTTCCCACGAACTTAGATATGAAAAAATGAGGAAAAATAATTTTTTTTCGAAATTCTTCTTTCAAAAAAAAAAATGAAATAAAAATACGGTACGCTCAAAGGCGCACGCAGAGAAACGTTTAGGTCTTGCAACGAACAAACACCGCGTTTTGAATTTTTTATTTTCATTTTTGTTCAAAAAAAATTGTTTTCTTTTTATTCTAATGTTTTGAGTGAGCATATGTCGACCTAGCACACAGACACAAAAAAAACAGAAATGTTGTTGAAATATTACACTAAAACAACACTCAATCTTCATCCAATTGTGATTATGATTAGAAAGGATGCTGGTCATCCTCCTCCTCCTACTTCTTTCTTCCTCTTTGTTTATTATTTCTTTCAACACAAGTGCACCTCATCACAATTTGTCTCGATACTGAATTGTGATTTGATTAATCGATTCAACAGGCGTCTCCCCTCTTTCTATCCTGGGCTAACCTAGTTTTTTTTGACACCTGTTATATTTACATAAATACATACCAACTACAAACATGGTCCGACACACTACATAATTAAAAGATTAAGGCGGAAATAGTGTTTGTGGTCCGATTAGGGATGACCCTAGTAGTATTTGAATGAGGCGGGAAACGGGAATCTTTCAAAAATCTTGACATTCATACAGATTGACAGTTCCGAACCCAGTTATCAGATATACAAATCTAATCGGTTCATTCAAAAAATCGGGTGGGTACAATAACAGAAAAAAAAGATTTTAGAAATGTCGGAAATTCATAGATACTGTAAATATAAAATCCACCGCGCCTCAAATAGAACTTTTTTTTGGTCACGGTAATTAACGAATAATTAGCGGTGTGTTCAAACAGCGGCGAAATCTTGATTGAGAACGACGAAATTTATTCATTTCCAGGTAAAACTTGGCTGATTGAAATTTGCGATAAGAGCAGTTTGACATGGACAAGAGGAGACATCATGTCGTGGTCGAAATGAAGATTAATCGATGAGTGTGCCGCCGCCGCTGAACAGACGACTTGTTTTTTGAGGTTTTAGCTTGAAAATTATTGTGCTTTTATGTTTTTTTTTTTCAAATCGCCTTTATTCAAACGTGCTCTAATAATAACTCCTCTCAAGAAAATATAAACGTTCGCTTGTGTACTTCTTCCGAACAATTATTTGTGTCAAAACGTGCTCCATTGATAACCATATTTTATCTACAAGATTTTGCAAAATCAGGTTTTACATGATGTCCCAAGAATGTCCCAAAACTGGTACATAATTCCAAACAGACTTACAATTATATTCTCTCTGGAAAAAACTGGCAATTCAGAAACAATTATCTTGCCCAGGTGATACTGTATTCATGATAAATAGACCTATTCCAACACAACATTTATCATGTTTTTTTTTCATTTATGAGACTTTTTGGAGAACGATACATTTTTCATACAATCAAGTTCATCTCAATTACACCGTCATAAGTTTAACTTGACTTTGGTGGATTTTGTTTCGAAAAACTGAAAATTGAGAAAAGGTTTTTATTTCGCATAAAATCCTAAGTTGATGATCAAATCCTGAAAAGATTTCACATTTAAAAATTGAAAATTCAGGCAGGAAAAGTAGGTATCAAACTGGGCACAAGACAAAGTCAGACCTCAGATACATCCTTCTCAATGTCTTGTGAATAATGACTCATTTCACAAATTCTGGTCAGACCTATGTATCATAAAATCATACCTCAGCCAAGATTGATCATGATAAAATTGATAATTTTCTAAGTTAAAGGCGCCAAGATACATACATAGTTGAAAATTTTTTAAAGTTATTACAACAATTTAGTTCATCTTCCCATGATTTTTCAACGTGGGAAATACGTTTTCAAAAATGTCGTGATTTACCGAGAAAAACTGTTTTGTTTTTTCAAAGTCGCACATTTCAATCGTGTTTGCACAGAAACACACAATTTTACGTAAATGTTCACAAACCGTAGTCTTTCTCAATAGAGCTAACAAGATTGTTTCTTTGATTTGAATTTTTAAGTGAAAAAAACGTAGTTACATTCAAGTCAACTCCTTGTGCAAAATAACTAATTTCAAAAATTCTGGCCTTTTCCTAATAGGTTTATGAGTCCTAACATCATAGCCCAGACTTATTAGAGTTACAAGTAAAATATTCGAATTTTAAAAATGTTCATATTTTTCTACTCTTGGTCTCGTCCCGGTTCCGATATCCACTCTAAACTTAATTACTGCTCATCCCGGAAAACAAACTCAAAAACACGATGCCGCGAACAAGGTGATAATCGTGTCAAAAATAGGTGCCTCCGGGAAGCCAATCTCTTTGGTGTGAGAAATGTACACCGCCGGAAATTGGGTGTGAATTGGGGCGGGTCTTAGCAATACTGCTCAGGTAAAAAAAACCAAAATCAGAGTTTCTTTCTCTGCGTCTCTCTAAACTCTTATCTCTAGGTTCTATTTTTGATTGAGAAATTGGAGTTTTTCTTTAAAATTTTTTTACAGGTCGACCTGTCAAATTATCTGAAAATTTCATGTCAAAAGTGTATTTATAACTTCTCACCGAAATGAAAAAAAAAATTTTTATCACAATTTCAATCAAACTTGATCTACAGTACCCTTTACTATTCACATTCAATCTATATATACATACAAAAACTATATAACATTGTCGTCCTCAAATGACACTCAAAATTAGTAATCGCAAGTTTGATACTCTTTTCCTCCCCACTTTCTCTCTCATCCCTCCTCTTATCACCATACTCTCTCGCTTCACTTTTCTGTCAATTGAAAAGTGGGCGTGGCCTGGTGAATGGTCGAAAAGGGCGGCGTCGGCCAATCGTCGCCTCGCATTGATGACTGAATTTTCTTTATTATTTTTATTTTGTAATGTAATCTATCAAAAAGTTTGTTCTTGTTTCGAGTTTTGATGCGTAAATATTATTTTAAGAAAATTTTTTCATTTTTTTGAGGGTGAGGGGTAGAGAGGCTGATTATGTAAGAGAGGGAGGTCTCATTTTTATGATATATTTTGAAGTTTAGATTTTTAAAGTTATTTCGCGAAAAAATTCAAAATTTTGTAAATTATAATATCAAAAACACCAGCTTAAAAAACCGAAAAACAGAGATTTTGATGATTCCGTTATGTTAGATAAAATGGATCACAAAAGTGTAGTATTTTTGAAAATTGAACCCAGTCCGATTTATTTTTTCAAGTTTTTTCGAGCCTGACCTGAAAAGGGTCCAAAAAACGGTCCGACATGAAAATGGGCTGAGAATTTCTGGAATTTGTGCTTGGATATGTTTTGGGTGTTTGGGTCCGTTTCAAAGGCTTTATTTTTTGGCCCGACTTCATTGGAATTGGTTAGATTTGATGAAGCCTGGAGAGACCCGTCCTAACTCTTTGAAGATTTTGTCTGAATTTTGTCACTATAGTATCAATATCAACATCCAGGTAGGCTTTTGAGCCTTAAAAAAACCTCAACTTGCAAGCCTACTTCTCAGGTGTAAAGTTTTTTTTTTTTTTTAAATCTCGATCGGGTCACAAATTACGGTATAAGTAGGATCATAATTGGCTTAAAAGGTTGAAAATTCAAGAATCTGGTTCAAAATTAATGTTATATTAGGTCCAGTTTATACCATGATGTTTTCATCTTTTTCACTGTCGGAAAAAAACACTGAAATTTTCTCGGATTCAGATGCCATGCCAACCAAAATAGGAAAGAATCCAAAAAACCCTACCCTGAACCCTGAATCGATTTTTGAACTGTCCTATATGTTCACACTCAGATCTACTATTCACCATCCTGAAAGTTCTGAAATTTTCAGCTTTTTTTTATTCTCCCTAAATTTGGTTCTTCTTGTTCATCATAACTGTCAAAAAATTACCAATTCCCCGTTTCTTATCAATTTCCATTCGTCCTCTTTCTTCCACTATTAATTGATTTTTTCATTCCCTGTGTTTTTTATTTCATTTTGCTGAAACCTAACTTTTGCACACATTTTCAAAAAATCCCATTAAATTTCGGTACCTAATGCCACCCACCTCGCAAAAACATCTCTTCTCTTCGTTTTTCCCATATGCTTTTCCAACATTGAGCTAACATAAATCTACAGTAATCTTTTCGGTGACAGAGACACGAAAAAAACACACTTGCACTTTTCATTTCATTGAAGTTTTGGTCAGTTTTTTATTTCTCAAAAAAACTGTTAAAAATCTTCATTTTTTCTTCGACATTTGATACGTTGTTTGTGTTAACTTGAGATATCCCCCCACCCGGCTGGCCCTCCAAAAAAACATTACTTTTTTTGTTCTCAACAGAGTTCAAGTTCATAATTATATATTATATAGGTTCTTCTTCCTTCTTCTACAGTACATTCTGCCCGATAATTATCTATGCCCAAAATAAATAGAAAAAAAAACTCGTTTTCGTTTTCTTATAAGATTTTCAGTTTTTTTTCTCCAATTTTTGTTTCAGAAAAGTAGAATAGAGCAGCTCACCTCACCTCACCATGCGATTTTCAATGGAATCGATTTTGGCGACAACATCGAGTTCGAGCTCGGAGAGCAGTAGTAGTTCAGAGGAGAAACCGCCTAAATTGGAACCTCAGGTTAACCTGTCAGATTTGAAGCGGAAGAGGCCAAGATCGGAAGGAGATAATATTGAGGAGCAGCCGATTCTAAAGTATTCCAGAAGTAAGCTTATTTTATTTTATATATTGTAAATACGAAAAAATTAGAGAATGGCCTAGAAAACGCAATAACCTATTTTTCTTTGATATTTTTCAAAAAGTACTGTATTGTTTGGATTTCTAGGCCATATTGGTTGCTTTTCCAATGCTCTAATAATTTCAACCCTGCAATAGGGGAGAATGTGACTTTGCTGACCTTGGTGCAATTTCTCTGCGTCGTATACTCTCTCACCTTTCTCACTTGTCAGTGAAGTTTTTTTTATTGATAATCACGATTCCACAATATCTTGATGTTAAGGAGGGTCAAATACGCTCTATTGATAATCAAGGTTGAAATGGGAAAATTCAGAAGCTATTTTTAAAATAATCCGATTAGAATTTTTTTTTGAACTTATCAAGAAAGTCAATCTTTGCCATTGGACTACTGTAGTTTCAGTTTTTGCTCCCAAAATAATCTGAAATGAACTTTTAAAACTTACCAAGAAAGGTAATCGGGCACGTAGAAATCGATAATGATATAGAAAATATGATAACAATTCACAGTGGAGCACGAGTTACCGATTGAATTTTGGATAATAACAAAAAAAAGTTATAGTAACCTGATATTCAATATTATGCTCCATTTTTTCCAAATTTCTAAATTTCCTCGAAGTGATGCTCTGAAATTGGTGAATCTCTCATAAAATAAGACTGTTTCAGGTAAGGTATAAGCCAACTTTCAATCGGTAACATGTATTCCTAGTTGATCACCACTAAGTTAACATTTTATTCGTTTTTTTTGACAAAATCAAATTCTACGGGTCCAATTATCCTAGAGAAATTGGTTTCGAAAATTTTTTAGAAGTTAATTTCAGATTTTTTCATACTGAGAATTCTTACAGTTTGTAGAAAAATTTTCTTACTCATTCTCCTATTTATTCACCTAGATGTGCAGATTTTCCTAGGTAATGTACTTCACCATCACATTCACATTTTCCAGACGAAGATAAGAGTCCAAGCCTTGAATCCTCTTCTGATGAACGACAAAGTACTTCTGCCCAAGACCCCAAAGAACTCGAAGAAACATCTGACGAAGACGAAGAAGGAGAAGATGAGGAAGAGGACGAAGAAGAAGGGTCCGATGAAGAACGTCGAAAAGCTGGCGGAGGTGCTGCGAAACCTGCCTATAGCTATATTGCTCTAATCGCGATGGCTATTCTAAACGCGCCCGATAAGAAATTGACCCTATCGCAAATTTGCGATTTTATTATGAATCGATTCGCATATTATAAGTGAGTACATAGAAAAATCCGTTTTTTTTTTGGAAAATAGTTTTTTTGTAGAGAAAAATTCCCGGCTTGGCAAAACTCGATCCGCCACAATTTGAGTCTCAACGACTGTTTCGTCAAAGTCCCGCGTGAACCGGGTAACCCGGGAAAGGGCAATTATTGGGCGTTGGATCCGGCGGCCGAAGATATGTTTGACAATGGATCATTTTTGAGGAGAAGAAAAAGGTTTGTACACTCACTCACTAGCTGGTTGGTTCCCAGAGAGAAAGGGAGCAACAACAACTGTTTCGATAATTTGTCACCAATTTGTTGTCATTAATCGCACCCGCCTTTCTCTCTGTCTCTGTCTTTATGCATTGTTATGAGGGGATTTCAAAAAAAAATGGAAAAAAAAACGTTGAACATGGGGTCATGTATAATCGAAAACAATATTCTTTAGAAAAAAGACATACATTTTCGTAAAACCTTTTTTTTCAAAAATGTGAAATTTATGAAACAAAAAAATACAGTAGGAAAAATTTAAAGGCACATTACATTGATGGAGGGGTCTCGCAACGATGAGTTAGTTTTTTTTACGAATTAGCTGGTTGCTCGAAATTTTTTGATGAAAAGTGAAAATCGATTTTTTAGAAGTTATTCTAACATTTTTGTTCTTCTTTCCATGAGTTTTCAAAAAGTTTTGTGATCGAACAGGGAAAAAAATTTCTTCAAAGTTGCTCACAATCCGACCCTTTTAATTTGCCGCGTTTTCCTGGTGTTTGCACACAAACACACAACTTGACGACAAAGTTCACAGACCGTAATCCAAAAAAAATGTTTTTTGTCAATGGGGCAAACAAGCTTTTTTGTTTGACTTTGGCGGGAAATTTTATTTATTCAATTTGCAAGGTGCCACGATAGAGCGGTTTTAGAAAATTATAGTTTTACCCATTAAAAAATTTAAATAAAATTTTTCATAACCTAGACTTTCTCTACATCAATTCAAATTGTCTTCTTTTTTTCATTGCTCATTGATGTGAATAACTTGTGATATAATTAGAGAAATCTATTTTCGACAGACAACTTTCTAGTTTGTTTTAGTTTTGGTCAACTGAAAATCATAGTTTTCTATAGAAGAAAAGCATTGAATAAGGGAATTGGCATAAGCAAAAAGTTTGCAGAGAATATTAGTACACACGGTAAGAGCTAATGAACCGGAATGTAATAGAGCACAGTGTAATGGAGCACAGTAGGATAATAGTTGATGTGACATAATGGGTTGTCTTAGCTAAAAATAGGAAGGACCTGGACTAAAATCATCTCTCATCATTCTCGTACTTTATAAAAATGATAGTTTGATGTGCAGATTTTCTGAAGTACTGTACTACTTCAATGTCGCCGCGAAAAATTGAAAATGTAAAATATTTTTCAGATACAAAAAGACGTCGGAAGAGAGCCATCGTCGCGAGATGCCACGTATCCCCTATCCACCATTCCTCGCTCCCACCATCCTTCTCCCACCAATGGCGCCACCAATCCCCCTTCCACGTCTACCACCAGGTCCACCACATGGCCCACCACCTCCACCACATCGAAACCTTCCCCACCATCACCATCACTTCCTATTTCAACCACACATTGATCATCAGAAATTGTTGGCAATGATGGCGTCGCGGATAAATGAGCATGAACGGGATAGGTCGCCCTCCCCAACAAATAATGATGAATATTAAATAACAATTTTTTACGGATTCCCCTAGTCGTGTTATATATATATACTGAATAATTGTCTCATTCGTTTTTCAGGTTTCATTGTATCCAAACTTATATGTACTCATTTTTTCATTTTTTGCTGTTTCATTTTTGATCTCTTTCCCTGCCCCAACCACCCGCATTCAATTTTTATAGCCGCATAATCATAAATTGTTACAAAGTCAGTCAGGTTTTTATTATCTATGTGTTTTTATTTGTTTTCGCGCACGCACGCAAGGCACACCTTCAAAAGAACATGCCGCCCGTTCTCAAAACAGAAGCTGAGCCATTTATCAGTTCGGCAATTTGCCATTATCACTAAACAATTTATTAGTATTATTTGTTGGAGGACAGACCGCTGCTGCTGTTGGCTGATAACATTGTTTGAAGCAAAGCCGACGGAGACTGTCGACTGGTTCTTTATGGAGAAGAAGAAAAAAGAGAGGAGGAATGGGACATTTGATATGCAGGCATGTAGAAGTACGGTAGGGACTCGCGAGGCTTTGAACTCACTTACATCAATACAAAGCATAGCAGACTACCAGACCCGTGAAACGTCGGAGGCTAATTTTAATTAAGGCGCGTTTGACACAGTCCGGACGTTGGTGAGTTTTAGGCATATTTTTACTGACATAGATTACTGGAATTTTTTGAGGATTTGAAAATAATCTAGATCCTTTAAGTTGAGGTTACTGTAGGAGGCTTTTTCTGAAAACTTATAAGAATCAACAACTTTTTGAGATGTTTTTGAGCGCGATGCGGTTGCGTTACGTGTTTGTTTTTGAATTTTAACATGCAACGCAAACGCAACGCTTTGAACGACATACGAGAAATAGAAATGCTTCTGTTTTGAACGCAATGCGGTTGCGTTTCATTTTTGTTTTGACATATGAACACGCAACGTAACCGCGTCGCATCAGAAGACATTCAAAAACTGCGATTTTTGTTCCTCGCTTTTCAGCTTCGTATCTCTCTCTGATAAAATCTGATTTCAAATGAGGAAAAACGTGCATTTCAAATGCGCCCAACTCAAGCTACAGTACCCCTGGACAACCACATCTATTTTTTTTAACAATAAATAATCTTCCAAATTCGCTATATTGAGAATCAGTGTTTTTCTTAACTTCAGTTGAAATTTTTAATAAGATTTTCAAGGTCTTACCACCTCAGAAACTATTTTTTAAAGAAAAGTTTCAAAAAATAGACTAAAATACAGTAATCCTAGCCAACGAAGACACCGACAAAGTAGAGATTTGTGCTCTCAAAATATTTCCGATGCGTACCGGAAACTCCCAACGGATTAGGCGGTTTCCTTTTTTTTTTCCGATTTTGTACATCCATCTACAGTAATCCTCATCTTCTACTTACTTACTCACTTACTTATTCAATGCACATTGCGCAATGCACTTGAGCATATTCAAAAAAGTACAGTACTCGTTGTTCTTGTCCTCAAGTAGTCAACGATTAATAGCTGCTGTCTTTCAGGTGTTACCGCTTGTCCTATTATTATTATTATTATTATTATTGTATTTTGTAACATTGAGGTCGGCTAGTAATCCTCAAATTATAAGGTGTCCAAGATCTGATACGGGGGGTGGTGAGGAATGGGGGAGATGAGTTGAGGTTGCGCAATCGAGAAGACATAGTATCATACATATTATGCAATTGTCATCGTTAGTTGGGCAACTTTAGTGGTTTTTTGAATGGAATGTGCAAGAAAAAGGTGTGAGGTCAACGGAAGGTTTAGTGCGGGGAAGTGTGGACCATTTTTGAAAAGGTAATCAGACATGTAGAACATGATTCTGAAATCGGGATACGTGAAAAAACTTGTATTTGTATTATGAATTTATCACATATTAGTTATTGAAAGTAGACTTATTTTTTATTTGAAACAGTATTATTTTATGAAAGACACATATAGTTCACTGAAACACTATAATCTCTGACGACCTATGTATTTCTGATGGGTTTTTTTTTGGAACGTAGAATCGTTAGAAAATATTGTAGTTTCAGTTGGTTTCTGTTAGTTTGTGCGGTATTTTGGCGTTTCAAAACCACCAAAAATATAGGCCTGATATTGAAGAGTTATATGTGTTATCAATAGAGAATCTGTCTACTTAAAAATTGGAACTAACAGCATTGTCTCCTTTAGTGATTCTTAGCAACATTTTACAGTACTCTTGAAAACCTGCATACCTAAGTTCGTGTTCTCGTTATATACATATGTAAAAAAATATAGATCCTGCAACATTTTTAAATTGTTTAACTTTTATAAGATTGGTAGTTGAAACTTAGAAATAACAGTTTTCAGATTAATTCAGTTTTGGGTTTTTGAAAAATATAACTATTTTCAAAAATAAAAATCAAGGCAATTTTTTTTTCAAAAAATATTTTTACTGCTTCAGGAAATGTTGAAAGTTGCATGCAAATTTGTTGAACTGTTTTAACCAAATTGTGTGAATAATAGCAAGAAAATTTAAGAATCTACTTTCAAAATTTGTTAAAATTCAAGTTTGAGCATGAGAAACCGAGTTGCCGGGGTATTTTGCGGAGACAAAAAGATAAATTTTATTTTTGAATTAACCAAAAATAACTTTTGTTAAGATTTGAGCAATGTGAGTAATGAGTATTTCAAAATTATATACCTGGATCAAAACTGAACAACAATTTTCCAGAGGTTATCAAAATTTTGCTGAATTATCAACAACTTTTTGGAATTTTTTTGGTCACTAAGTTAGTACTTTAGGTTTTTCTCCAAAACAAAAGAAACGATTCTGGTACAAAAATTTGACAAAAATTGCACTGAATCCAAGAAAACTTTATACAGGCGAATGGGATCAACAAAATTAGCCTTGAATTTTTATGATAGGTTCTTTAAATCTTACTGGATTATGAAATGTTTTCTGGTTTTTGAGGCACAGCTCAGAGAGCTATAAAAAATCTGTGAATGGTTAAATGTACCTTGTCAAAAAACAAACTCGCTTTAATTGTAGGTGGTTAACACTCTAAACCAAATTTTTCAACAGAACCCCTAAAATTAAAAGCAATCTACGAATTCATATAAATTCTACGTGCCAAGAACTGGTTTTCAGGAAATAACTGGGTCCAACAAAATGAAACTAGAGTCACTCTATAAACTTCTATCTAAAATGCGCTCCATTGACAATCATATTTTCGATTATCAATGTCAGATTCGGTTTCTACGGGACCGATTACCCCCATAAAAACCATCAAAGTTAAGTTGTGACCCGGCTCCTTTTTTGCTCACAAACTCTAATACTATTATTTCGGTGTTTTAGATCAGTTCTTCGCTCCTTATCACTAACAAACCGCGTCTGAATAAATATTGCCCGGGTTACTGTATCCGACCACACCGCCATCTATCTTTTTTTTCTATTCAAATAACACAACACAACAAAAATGATAATCGGGGGCGCCAAAAAAGAAAACAAATCGAATGGGGTCTAATCAAATTAGTGTCAATATAACCTTGATGAATGGAGATGATGATGATCCATATCTTTCGCAACATTGTCACAACATATCAAATCTGTTTTTTGTTGTTAACTATACCTAAAAATGTCAGGCCTTATCATCATCACAATTTGTGATCTAGGGGGTACTGTAGACGGTATTTATTAGAATAATAAAAAGATAAAAATCTGCTGAGGGTTAGTGAAGCGTGTTAAGTGGCGCAAAAAATCATAGTAATATTTATTTATTTTTGTTTTCTTTTTTTGAAGGTTAGGGATTTCAAGGAAAATGTACAGTAATCCGGTGCGTATCATTATCAATTATTGCATAATAACTTTAATTGTCGAGTTATCAATTGGTTGCGCAACTCTGCTCACCCTAGTAAATGGTGTAATAAATCATAATTGTAAACTTGTACACACCAATTGAGCTCCCTTCGTGTAATAGAAGTAGTAGTACTACTACACCACCAACCAAAAACGAAGCAGTTGTCAGGTGAAAGGGGGACACATCATAGCGGCACCTTTTGACACATCGTAAAAATTTGTTCTTGCACCTTTCCGACAAAACAATGATGATACATGTGAGGTCGTGTTACCAACTTGCAATTAGGTTGATTTTTTGGGAGGAGGGGAGGGAGGGCAAAAGGAGTTCCGGTTGGTTTGAGGAAGATGTTTTTGAAATTTTTTTACTGTTTCAGAAAATGGTGAAAGTTGGATTCAAAGTTATTGTGAATAGTAATAAAGTGATTTGAAGCCGGGGTATATGTAGAATCATTATGAAAAAAATGAACGAATAGTTCATATTTACGGATGTACCAAAAACAAATAACTTTGCTAAGATTTAGGAACTTTTAGGTGTTTTTATATATAATTACACTCATCCAGCTTGTTTTGCTATCTTTATAAAAGCTCTACCTAACCATGTAACTTACATAACAAGAAGTATGGCACCCAAGTTAAAAGCCTTGTCTCTAGGTCTGAAAAAGATTTGCATCATATTTAATGGAATCGTAAGTTCAGATCTTAAAGAAATTGCAAAAATTGAGATGTTCTGATGTTTGAAACCGGGATATGTGTAAAATTATTTTGAAATGATAAACGGATGATTTATATTTACGGATATACCGAAAATAATATTGTTATACAAGGTTTAGAGAATGAGAATAATTAAAAATAATAGTTAAATATAGATATCGTCCAACTTGTTTTGCTTTCTTCATAAAAGCCACACCTAACCAGATAATTTTCATACTGTTGAGTCTACTCAGCATATTTTGGTAAAATCGGAAATTTAGTTCATAAATAAATTTTTTTAATGAGCTGTTAAAATTTGATAGTTTCAATTTTTTACCGTTTCACAAAATATTAAAAGTTGCATACAAAAATTTGTTGGAATAACTGATTACATGAAAATAATAATAAAAAATTCTGAATTTATTTTCGAAATCTGTTTTTTAGACACTGGAAAGAATAAAAAACTTCTTTGAAAATCACCTGCTTTTGAAAATATTTTCACACGAAAAGTTAAACCAAATACATTTCTTAAAATTTATTATGGTGTAAATTGAAATTCAAAACCTACATTCTAGTAAGAAAATTAATATAATTTTCCGAATATTTTCCCAGGCCCAAATGTTCAAAACTTACCGTAATCCATCGCTATTCGGAGATAAAACCAATAAATCAATCGTGAAACAAGCAGGGCGATGGGCGCCAACACCACCAGACATTTTGGCGAATTTCCAATTTATGGTGGGAAACAATGAGATATCTAAGAAAAAGAAAAAAATAAGTTCAACAATCAAATAGAAATGTACACGTAAACGAATATTCCTAATCAAAACAAAAAAAATCTACTCTATCCTCTCATGTAGTGATCAATGATGGTAGAGAATGCGGCGAATCCAGCAGCTCCCCAAATGGCGGGAACAACTCCGGCACGTAGACCAAGTGCGGCACCGACAATTCCTCCCGAATATGTTCCGTTTCGCCAATCGGATTTCGCTCGAATCGTTTCGAGCGTGCATTCGACGCCAGAGAACATCAGACCGATTGAACCAAAGTTTTTACCATATGATTTCATACGACCAGACATCTCTTTCCATGTTTCTTTGAAAGTTAGCTGCAAAATATTTTGATTTGAAAGGGTTTGCCATAAAAAATGTAGTGCAATTGTAAATTTCTTTTTCTTCTGGAGATATCATATTTTGAAAAATTTGAGTAGGAATTTTTGTGAGGTTGTCGCAATCGTAAAAATCTATTCAAACACTTACAATTCGATTAAATGTTATCGATATATGAGAAAACGTTAGCTGATTACATTTCGGTAAATCATTTCAATCACTATCATGCGGTTATGGTACAACATGATAACTTGACACCCATTTAATTGCAGACAATATAATAACAAAAAATCAAGTTGAAGACAAGGGACAATAGTTGGTTTTCTAAAATTAGAGAGAGAATTTTTATCGCATTATCAATGGGATAATCTGTTTCTATGAGATTTCCCAGGCCAGAAGTGCAAAATATCAATAGCTAAATGATTTTCAGGAACAACAGTGCTTGATATCATTCCCAGGCAGCGAATAATACGCCCTCAAACGGACTACCTTATCAGATGGATTAATATGTTGACCACACAATTTCAAAATAATCGGACCAGAAACCAAACTGAATTTTCAAATTGGTTCTTTTCAACTTAGTAATCAAAAAACAGCGAAGAGACATGCTCTTATTTTTAAGCCGACTTATTTTCAGAATATTTTTTTCGAATTTTCGGCAGTTTTTAGAAAAACAGAAGATTTTCAAATTTTCTTTGAATTAAATGAAACAATAGTTAATATTCACCTGTTTAGTCGGATCTCCTCCAACCATCGACATTGATGGATCAACTGAAGCTGTGAAGAGACCGAATGCAACTCCCACACCAAAACCCAACACTCCTGATATCGTCGCTTTCACTGCGCAATTCTCCATTGCCCATTGAATATATCGTTCCTCTTTTGACATTTCCGGCAATGTCAGCATCTGAATAGAATATATATTCAATCAAACCCATTCTTCAAGTTCAAGACTTACAACTCTTGGTTTAATGGGTGTCCTCTCTGGATTCCACGGCCTACTTTTGACTCCAATCATCTGATCGATCATTTGAACATATGCCGATGGTTTATAGACAAACGCAGGCTTCGCTTCTTCTACCACTTTTTCCCTTTTTACTCTGAATGGATTTCCAAACAGCTCTTCCATTGCGGCACCCGCATTTGCTGCTTGTGCCATCTGGAACAACAAAAATGAAACAGTTTCTAGAAAACTAGTAAAGACAGGTATAAATCATGGTATAATTTCACCAATCACGACAAAAATCGAAACTTCGAATATTCAACATCAGAACTTATTCATAATTAAATAAATAAATACATTTACAGATATGTGACTAGGAGATCCGCTAAACATTTTTTACATAAAATTTACATATCATCGAAAAATCCAGAAGAAGATGGATGTCGGACTGGAGAATCGTCATCGCTATCTTCTAACATCGGACGTTCTTCATCGAATGGACCTTTGGTGCGTTTCGCGGTTACTGGAATAGTTTTGATTGACATTATTTTGTAAATTACAAACTTGTTTTGACTTCCTCAAAAACCAAGTTCTTTTTTTCAAACTGAAATTAAAAACCAAGGCGACTTGGATAATTGGAAAATAATATTTTACCAAAAATTAAAGAAAAATCCAAAGCTTTACCTTTCGTATATTTTGCCGCGATCGTACTATTTCGCAATATAAACTGTTCATTCCTCTGCGTTCTTTCATTTTCTCTTCGCAACGAATTTCGTTCAATTTGCACCAAAGATCTTCCAGCATTTATCATATCATTTGTCATATCGTCCGACTCAACAAATTGATCAAATCCCAGCGAGTGTAACAAATAAGTTCCCACTCTGAAATAAATTTTCAAATATTAAAAAAAAGTGAAAAAATAGAGATGATAACTTACTTATAATAATGAACAACGCAAATGAGAATGATACAAATTGGCAGATAAATATTGATACCTTTTGCGAGAATTGGAATCACATCGAGATGCCCCATCAATTTGGTGAACTGTGTTTCAACTCCAAAATCGCGTGCCATCGATATATGTGAATCCATATGAATCATTCCCAGAAAATTTAGACAAATTGGAGGGGTCAGTCGGCATAGAAGACTGAAAACATCGACAATTCGAAATTGTTTTTTTTTTTAATTTGACTTACATTGCACTAAACAAGATACTATTTTCATCAGTTAGACCGTTTGGATCTAAATGATAATATTTGTAAATCCTCAGGCGGAAAATTGTGAAATAAGCACATAGACAAAGATACACGATGATGCCAAATGCGACAAACTGAAAAAATTGGAATCTACTCAATGAAAGTTTGAAAAATCATTTACCTGTGTGTATTTATAATGGAACCGATTCGCAGAATATTCAGTGACCAGTGCAGCCGGGGACAAGGTTGGCGAAACCACGAAGAACGTACATTCTGACAGCAAAACGAAGAGGGTCATCACACCGAAAATAAATGCACACGCCTGAAAACTTAGCTGTGCAAAAGGAATGATATCTTAGTATTCTTACTTTGCTCAACGGTGTTTGAAGTTTTGTGTACCATAATCTTCTCACTGCCACAGGAACAATTCCACCTTTATCAAGTTGTAAATCCGACCCGCTTGAAAGTGCCAGGTTTTCCAGAAACAGCGCGCGATCTACTAACAGCTTCCATTGTGCATTAGCATTATTTAGTGCTTGGATGGCATTTATTGACTTTCTGTGTAGATTGATCAAGCGGACTTCAGAGCATGGACCATTCTCGGTTGGACCTGGAGCAGATTGTCTGGATGGCAGAAGTTTGTTGATAATTGACTCATCGAATTTGGACAATATGGTCCTGATTTTACCATTGTCTTGTTTCATTTGGCACAATTTTTTGTAGAGTTCTTTCACATTTTCTTCAGCTTCGTTTTTTTCTGACGCAAGTTTTTCAATGTCGAAATAAGTTTTTCGTAGGCGATAATCTACAAGACGGAAATTGAACAAACAATCAATGATTAAAAAAGCTTACGTCGATTCCCATGATGCCATAAACTTCTTGGAAGCTCGACCAATCCATAACCCAACAATACTACGAGAAGAAACAAACCCCAAGTGTTCGAGGCGGAAACTATGATAACTTTCAGATTTTCATAATTGATAGAAAGTCCTTTGAACATTGCGTAGATTAAGAGTGCCAGGAAACATAGAGAATAAAGTCCGTAATAAAGCAAATTGTTCAGAATAGAAGTCTTTAATTTTCCGCATGCAGTGAAGTCACCGGCAGTAACGTAGCTTTGAAGAAGTGGAAGTATCAACCATGTCAAGCCTTGTGCTGTCCAATATACAACTCGCCAAAGATCGAAAAGTGTTTCATCTGGGACAAACCCACCAGGTAATTCGCAATCTTGAGCGATTTTGGAAGCATTCAACAGTCTAACACGATCGGTTTCACATTTATGATAGAAAGTCTCAAATTAATGTTGTGAGAAAAAATCTACACTGAGTGAATAAGAAAAAACTCACTATAGCGACATCCAATGGCAAGACAAAAATAATGATCAAGGAGAAAAACCAGCCAATAAATGTGAACAGAGTTACTATGACATTCTGCCTTCGGATTGTTGCATATTTGTTCAATAAATATGACGTAATTAGAAAAACAATAAATAATTGAACAGCTAACGAAAGGGTTCCCATCTTCAGTAAATATCCTTTCTGCTAAGATTACATTCTTAGATAAAATCTAGCTTTTGTGTTCGATAAACAAGCTGAAAACATTGCCGTCGGCAAAAAAATAAAATAAATTATTTGTGTGTGGTTGTGCGTCAACTGAAATGTATACACTTTCACGTGAAATTGCGGGAAAAAAATCGCGGCCATTTTTCCATTTTTTTTCAGTCTAAACTTTGTTCCTCAACAGTTGGCTGAAACTTGTCATTATTCTGTTATTCGGCAAAATTTTATTTCGTTCAAAAAACTGAACTTAATTTTTTCTTGTACTTTGTTTATTTCAAAACAATAACAATTGCGAAATTCCAGATGTTTTGGGCTAAGGAAGAAATAGAAGAAAACTCTCTCATCAAATTGCTAAATTCATCCAACTTTACGTTGAAGGACGTTTTGTTAAATGAATTCATCGTTCAAGAATCGCGATATGGAAAATCAGATCTGGTTAATTAGTAGGTTCAATCTTCTAGAATCTCATAAATTATTTATTTCCAGTATTACGAAACGAGAGAATATGATTGAGTTACTGAAACTTGTCATATATCCAGATTATGATGAAAGTGTTCCAATCAAACAACAATATCGCCTCTCATTCATTGCTTCGGAGTTATTAACCATTCGTGGGAACGATCTGTATCAATATGCCATTGTTACAGTAAGACTTTTCAAAAAGAAAACGCTAATAATGTTTCCTTTTTTTTCTCTAGGATGAAGAATCAGTCGAACTTATAACCAAGTTTCTCAATGATCCAACGCCCATGAATCACTTGATTGGTAGTTTTTTTGCCAAACTTCTCGAATGTCTTCTAACAAAGCAATTTCACCTGACGTTCACTATCCTTCGGAATTCGAACTTCCTCGAAAAATGTCTGCAAAACATTAGTCTTGGAGCGATGGAATGTCTCTTGGAAAATCTTCCGAGAATTCCTCAAGTGGAAGATCATCGAACTGTTCAGGAAGTGAGAGCTGTTTTCGTACTGTTTTTAATGCTTATTGATGTTTTCAGTGGATCGTCGAACAAAATTTGTTAAATCGAATCGTTGATTTGATCGATGTGACAAGCAGCGATGATGATAACGAATGCTTATCAGACGTTTTTTGCGAATTGTTAAAGTGAGTGAGATAAAGAACATTTTGAAAGTGCATTTGAACCTGTAATGAGTGGTTGTTGTGAAACGAAAGAAAGAAATTCAGTATGTTTTTTTAATGCGGAAAATCAGATATGTTCCGTAATTAAACCGTATTCAGATTTATTCTATTGTGAGAAATGTTGCGAAATTTAATAAATGTGTCATTCTTTAGCATTAAAAAAACAAAAAAAAAACGATTGAATATAATCCTACTTGAAAATCATCAATGAAAATTGATTATCGTCAATTTGATCTGTAAATATTCACTTAATGCAGTAATTTGACCATCAGTTGATCAGAAAGGTGTTAAAAAATTCCGAAATTTTCAGAGAAACTCGAGATCGCATGTACTTAGATCACACTTCTCAAGATGATTTTCTTTATGAACATTTCATGAATGAAGAAATAATTCAAAAAATTGTCGCGAAAATTGTTGTACCCGAAGATGCCACCGATGAACAAGTGGTCAAACAATCAGGAACAATCAAAGCAGCGCTCAAAATTCTTGATATCTATCTCGTTTCAAATGTGATTCAAAGATCGCCACATCAACTGACTAACGAAGATTTCTTTTACGAAGATTGTTTCGAAATCAGATATATGCAATTTTGCGAGCTGAAAAAAGCGCACCCGGAGGACACTCCAGATTATGATCAGTATTTGTTCGATGATCAGCGAATCGTTGAGGGATATGTTGTTAATAGATCGTTGAACATGTTGCAAACGGTTATGAGAGATTTGAGAGGACCTGGTATGGTTTGGCAGCCATTGCTCAGATTAATTGTGCGACTTGTTGACACAAGTTACCTTCCAACACATGAAACTCTCATGCGAGTATTCCAAGAGTTGCCATTCATCAAGGTAAGGTACTTCATCAAAATGTTACAGTCAAAATGTTGTTTCAGCTTTTCGAACTAGCCAAAAGTCTTCCAAAATGTTCTGTATTGCACTCGATTCTTCAAACCATTGTTGCTTTTATATTATACACCAAATTCCCCGATCATGATGGATTGTCACCAGTAGCCGAATATTTGTTAAAAGTATGTCTTTTGTTTTGTTAATATTGAATGATAGAATTCTTTCCAGGACAGCGGCCTCATTCAATCAATGCATGATACTGCCTTCACTTTCATGCCATTTGATGATTTAGTTTCGGCTTCTGGTCTTCGAACATTCAATATGCAACTGGCTGATATTATCTATCTTGCACAGCATAGATTCGAAAATGGGAAACTTATTGCAGCCATTTTGGAGGTAAGCGATTATTTGCGAATTTCAAAGACAGTAGTTTTGCAGAAAGTCGAACAGTGGGAAGAATTAGAAGAATCGACACGAGACTACGAGGCTCAACATTTACGCGGTGAACATCATTCAACCGACGAGTCCAGTCTCACAGCAAATATGAATGTGACCCATTCAGACGATTTTCTTAATAATAGCGAAGAATGGGCTGATGCCGCGACCAAGTTGGATATGATCGAAAGGGAAGCCGGAATCAAAACGGCGATTTCCGCACAAAACTCTGAACAGTTTGATAGCACGTTTGGTGCTGCTCGTTTTTCCGATCTTGAAACTGATATGCCAGATGAAGATGAATTTAGAAAATTGTGCTCACAACGAGCATCTTCTCGTACAACATCATCCACTTCGAATATTCCTGTTGCGCCACAACCGACTGATGAATGGCCGGGAGTATCACAAACAGCTGAAGAAACATCGCAACAACAACAAGAACAAGGAGAAGATTGGATCTGGCCGACGTCCCCGCCCATCGGAGAAACCGAAACAGTTACTAGCTCCGGACCAAGGCCTGAGCAAAATTGGTTCGTAGAACCTGCTGTTGCGCCGTCTGTTCCACGTAAGTTACACTCCTACATCATTCAAAATATCATTTGCGCTTTTAGCATCAACTTCGAATGATGCATGGGCAGATTTCTCTTCATTTGCACCTGCGTCCAATAGCTCGCAATCGACTTCTTCAGAATTTCCAAATCTTCAATGGCCTGGAACCGAAGCTCACGTTCAAGGGGTTAGTTTTTCTGATAAAACCCTGGTTTTCGCAACATTTTGATTCTCATTTTCAGGAAAACCCCGACTGGCCACTAAACTCTTCACACGATTCTCAACCAACTGACCCGGTGACTGTTGGATTGGCATCCGGTATTTCACACAACCAACCCGATGATAATAACTCAAAAAACAATAGTAGCGACGCGTAAACCAACGGGAACCTCTCATTTTTTCCCTGAAATTTCACTTTTTCCTTCCCTTGTTCCTTGTTTTTTTTCACTTATGAAATGCGTGGCAATTTTTTTGTAATATTTTTTGAAAATGGTTAATATTTTTCAAAATTCTTTCTGTTCCGCTTTCCCTTTTCTTGTTTTGAACATA
This sequence comes from Caenorhabditis sp. 38 MB-2015, assembly GCA_900536415.3. Classification (NCBI taxonomy): domain Eukaryota; kingdom Metazoa; phylum Nematoda; class Chromadorea; order Rhabditida; family Rhabditidae; genus Caenorhabditis; species Caenorhabditis quiockensis. The sequence continues at coordinate 38,517 of LR549162.1, read as the reverse complement.
ATATTTAATAATTGTGTATTTATTTATTGGTAAATCAATTTTTCTTGGATTCGATTCTTTTTTGTTATAATTTGTTCATTGGTTTTTATGACCATGTGATATATTTTATTTGTTCTCGTTTATTTTTTCGAATTGCAAAAATGACGTTTAGAATGGCGACGAAGCGTAAGGTTTTGTTGATGGGGAAGAGCGGATCCGGAAAAACTTCGATGAGATCGATTATTTTCGCAAATTACATTGCGCGGGATTGTAATCGTCTTGGACCAACTATTGAAGTTGAACATGCGCATGTCAGGTCAGTACAAATAATCGTAAAAATACAAGATCGATCTAGAAATAGCTTTGAACTCCGTAAATTTCCAGATTCCTTGGAAATTTGGTTCTCCATCTCTGGGATTGTGGTGGTCAAGAATCGTTCATGGAGAATTTCCTTGTCTCTCAAAAGGATCAAATCTTCAAAAACGTTCAAGTTCTCATCTACGTGTTCGATGTAGAAAGTCGGGAATTCGAAAAAGATTTGCGGTATTATCAGTCGTGTCTAGAAGCTTTACTGTCGAATTCACCACAAGCTCAAGTTTTCTGCCTGATTCACAAGATGGACTTGATCCAAGATGCCGATCGGGAAGAGACTTTTCTGCGTCGAGAATCTGATGTGTTGCGGTACAGTGCATTAGCGGCTAAACCTCATGCAGCTGAGAGAGCCAATGCGGTCTGTCAATGCTTCAAAAGTAGCATTTGGGATGAGACACTGTACAAAGCATGGTCGGCGATTGTCTACCAATTGGTTCCGAATGTTAATAAAATGGAGGAAAAGTTGCGAAAGTTTGGAAATATACTCGAAGCGGATGAAGTAATCATGTTTGAGCGAGCGACTTTCCTTGTAATAGCTCATGCTGAACTTCGAGAACATAAGGATTTGCATCGGTTCGAGAAGGTTTCAAATATAATAAAGCAGTTCAAATTGTCTTGCAGGTAAACAAAAAAATGGCCACTGTTAACTGTATATAAATGTATTATTTTCCAGCAAAATGGGTTCGAAGCTCGACTCAATACAAGTGAAAAACTTGCATTTCACGGCTATAATTGATTCCTTCACACCAAATACTTATGTTATGGTGAGTTCAAGCATTTGCTATGACCTCATAATTTATTTTTTCAGGTAGTTCTTCCTGATGGAAATTGTTCAGCGACAACAACACTTCTCAATATTAAATCTGCCAAAAAACACTTCGAACTTCTCGAACAACAACAACAATAATCTTTCACTTATTCCCCCCGATTATTCTCCAAATTTAGTTCGCTATATTTAGTCTAAACTTGCCATTCTTTGTTTTTCTGCTGTACAGTATATTGGTGTTTTTTGTATGTATGTATTTTTGCAAAGTTTGTTATGAATTAACCGAAATTTTATTTCCGACATTGAAGGTTCATAAGATGAGCGTTTGTACCGCTTAAGTATCGAGTTGTTTCATCGAAGTTGTGTAGTCTGATAAATGGAAGTTTAGGATGGAGGTGGCGGTTGCGATTGGGGCATGTGCAACGATTCCGCTGGCGTTTAAAGCTATAAGGTAATGTATTGATTCGTATAAAAGTAGTCGACAAAGTCTTACCTGGAACTAAATTAAGTGTATGCCAAAATTTGACAATATCCTGATGAGCACACTTTCTATTCCTAATTTTCGGGTTTTGCAAAATTAGAACTTCCGTCTGATTCTATTATTCTTGTTCAGAAATTCCTAGTTCACGTTGTAAAAAAGTTGATAATTTCTCTTAAAAAGGGCAAAATGTTTATTATCAATTATAATTTTTCTAACCAAAACCTTAGTTTTAGCTATAGTTTTACCACAAAAAGTAAAGTTGGTTTCGAATATCGGACTGGTATGCATTTCTAGAATTAATTTCAATTAATTGAAATAATAGAGATATTAATTTTATGTTGTATCTCTAAACTTATAAGAGTAGTCTTTCAGACATCGAATGAAAAGCAAAGTAAACTGCTGGTTTTGCAAAGAAGATACCTATGTAAAATATGAAAACATCAACAATTTCAAGTGCCCATCTTGTGAACAATACAACGGATTCACGGCTGACGGCGACTACAACAGAAATATTCCCGAACAATCATATTCCACACCGGTCAGATATTGTCAACCTGTGGCGACCAAAAAAGTGAAAAACAGTGGACCTGATGTTCTTTTGAATGGATTGAGAATGAGTCCGAGTGAGTGTTTTCACATGGAAGAGATTACTGTTGTCAATGACTAGTTTTACAGAAAGTGAAAATGGTCTTTGCTCTGATTGCAATAGAAATCAAGAGATAATCATGAGGAAAGTGGCTGATTTTGAGCCGCAGAATGAAGATCGATGGAATGAAGAGTTGGAAGATTATCGATATAAGTTGGATCGGATGTATCAGTTATGCGCTAGATGTACGTTGGCAGTTCATGGAAAATTGGAAGAGGATAAGGTTAGATATATGTTTTTGTGAAATGTTCATAGTTCGAAGAAAACTACTTTTGAAAAAAACTGCGCAGTTTTTTTTGCTGGAATTTTCCTAATTATAAACTAAGCACCGTTTCAGCGAAAATATTCGTATCTGCTGGAATTCAGAAGTAAACTAAAACGTGTGATCGGTACAACAATCAATGAGCTCATAGATCGCCGCAAATCCGGAGCCAGGTCCCGAAGATTCTACTTTGCTGGTGGAGATATTTGTGAAGTTTCGCACTTCCTTACTCTTATCCTGTCGATTGCATTGTTTTTTGCGAGTATCAATTTTCTACAAAACGATTCGGGATCTGATTTGATTCGTTTCCCAAAAATTGTTGAAAAGTTGCTCGTGGTGCTTTTCCATCACTCGTTCAGTGCTAATATGGCGATGATGGTAATTCATATTTTGGCGTGCACGCAGAATAAGTGAGTTGTTTTTTTTCATTCCCCAGATTCATGTAACAATTTCAGGTGCCGCACGACATTTCCGGATCTTCTCATTCCAATAATAAGTGCAATTGTATGCCTGACTTTTGTTTTCGATGAAAACTATGCTGAAGATTGTGCACTTATCAAATGTGCATGCTTCTCGTTCATCACACTCCTCTCCACAGCTGCGACATTCATCCCGCGCAAAAAGCTTCATCGGAAACGGCCAAATCGTATTCTATCTAGCGCTTTCTCAGTGGCCTCAACACCGACTTCGCAATGCTCATCGATCAATGAAACACTTCTACGATCTCCGTCCTGTTCTCCACCTCCACCGAAAAAATCATCACCACCTTTCAATCACAAACTATCATCGCCGAAATCGGTTTCACCAGTCTTCCGTGATATATCCAACAACTCTTCCCCTAGTTTGATGCGATGGAGAGAACGAGCACAAAGTCCGGAAGTTGAAAGTGAGAATAAAGAGAATATTACACGTAATATGGAGGAGACTATGGAATGGGAAGAAGCGCAGCCTCAAATCATCAAGGCATCACCACCACAGCCCAGATTCCGGCCAAGTGTGTTCAGTCAAGCAGCCAGTTTGCGTAGTTTCAATCAAAGGGAATCTACTCCATCTAGAGAATTGGCACCATCAGTTGCGTCGATGTCATTAGCCAGAGAAGGATTCAGACCTCTCGGTGTTAATAACAATTCTCCAAGTGTATTTAGCCGTCAAAATAGGGTAAGTTGTACTATATGAAATCGAGTTTCAATATACAATTCCAGAGTTTGAATCGTGCATCAATGAATAGATCAACGTTTACCGCAAAATCATATGTATCACCTCATCAAGATTATCAAGGAACTGGAAATATTTTCGAGAGATCCGATCCAAGGTGAGTTCGAAGTTGCAGTGATTTGAAACCTAGGAGGGGTTGTGAAGAAAATCGTACGATAAACTTGATAACATATAGACACTTAGACCAAAATCTTCAATATCCGAATTCCTTCTGCATTTACCGAATCGTTTTGTTTTAGTTTTTTGAGCTATTTTTCAGAACAAAAAAAATACAAGAGCCTTCTCGAATTTCTTTTCTCTTTGTTCTCCAGTGAAGTCTTTTACAAATTTTATTCAAAAGAGAACTCGAATTAGAAACCCCTGGGGAGTTTTCATCGAAAAACTTCGTTTTTACTAAATGTTGAGGTCCCAAAATTTTTTTTACTAAATGTTGAAGTCCCCTATCGAATTAATATAGTTGAGAAACTTCTGTTCCTCTCAACATTATTTTTTTTCATTTGCACACGAGTTTTTCTGGTTTTTGTTGTCCAAAAATCTCCCAGAGCTTCGAAATTAGATTTGACAATATATGCCTAGTTTTTTTTTTGTTTTTCAGCATCCGATCTGGTTCCGTCTTCACATCAATCAGCCAGCAACACGACTCCACCAATAATTCAATAATTGGTGGCTCTCGCACCATTGCCCTTCTCTTCTTCTTGGTTTTCATTGTTTTAGTCTTTCAAATTGTTTTCTTCTATATCCTTTTAAAGAAATAGTGATCATATAGATCCTCATTCCCTACAGTAGTTATTTTTATCATTCGGGTACTTATTGTTTTACATTGTTAAATAGTTCATAAAAATTTCTGTGAATATGATTTTGTGGGTGTGGACTGGGGTCAATATTTACTATTCTTCTACTAGCGCGTATTTATTTTTGAATGAATCGAACACCGAAAGAGTGTCTGCGACTCTTTCTCTCATTCTTTTCATACTCGCTTTTTCGTCTGCGTCTCGGCGAGTTTGCGCACTAAATGCATGTCTCATGTTATTTGGCACATGTTTTTTCTCTCTCGTTTTTGAAAATGACCTCTTTTTTGCAAGGATTTTATGATTTATAGTATTTTTTTAGTGGTCTAAGAAATTGTGATTAATTGCAGGTGTCAAACCTGTTTGTTCCGATGCTTCGATCTGTGGTAACAACATCTGATAATGCATCAAATCAAGGTGAGCGAACATTTCAATATTTTTCTTCAGACCCGGACGGGCTCAAACTGGACTATGTAGTTTTTTTTTTTAAAAATAGAATAGAGTGTTCAATAAGAGAATAGTTTTTTGAAAAATATATTTTGGTCTTATTTTGAAAAAAAAGTGTGTTGTCTTCGGACTTTCGGCGAAACCGTAACGGTCCACATAAACCTAACTTTTGGGCCGGGCTCGGGTTTGCTCTAAACTGAGCCTGGCCAGCTAAAAATGAAAGATAGATGCTTAAAAAAAAGGTCACGTGCAAATTATTGATTGAAAGTGTTTCATTTTACTGAATTCTAATAACACAGACCGATTTCGTCAATTACTGAAGAGCTCGTGGAGCCAGAGTTTGATTTTTGATTATACTGTCTATTTTGCTTCTCTATTTCTATCACAATAAGATATATTTGATAAATCAGACGAGATAGTGAGTAAAAATGAGAGAATCAGACACTTTTAGATCTAAAAATCTCGGAGCGATGGGAAAATTGAAGGGAACAATAAATGATCTGATTTAGACCCTATGATTCACTATTTTCAGATTCTGCTCGCATAGCAACTGATGATCCAAACTACCAGTCCTATGCATTCCAACCACCCCCAGCAACCCCGTCGACTTCAAGGTCAGTTTGAACTTTCTGAATTGAATAAATAATTCGCACCTTTGAACAAAAAAGACCAGATATTTTTTTAGAAAGTTTGCATAAATTGTGGGAGTGTTTAGTCATCTTACAAAATTTCACCCGAAATTTGAACGTTTAAATGTGCTCTATTGATAATCGTATTTTATGTCATTTGAAGTCTAGGTTCTATAGATTCTCAAAAGGGCGCATGTGACCTGCTCAATTTTTTTTTTTTTTGAATTTTTAGTAAAAGTTAGTTCAAAACGCACTCTATTGGTAATACTAATTTTCCCAGTTATAAAAGGAATTTTTGGACTGTAAAAAATAATATCAGAATATTTACGTGCCGACGTTAAACTTTTTTTGAGAATGTAGGGTTCTGAAAATTGGAGCTACAGTAATCCTAAGTTACCGATTCAGTCTTAGATGCTCAATATCCATACATTTTTTAATGTCATAGATATTTTCAAAATATTTGAACTTAAACTGGTTGTGTTACTCACCTTCTTATCTCAAACAAAATGTTTGTTGATCATGTGTTTTTTCGTTTTCTCATTTTTTTTTCAAAAAAATCTATATTTTTTAATCTAGATGATCTCGGATTTCTTGATGCAAAGGAGAAAAAAAATGAAATGAAAAATAACAGGCCGAATCTCTTTATCTCTAGTTCCTCCAACTTCACATTTTTAGGAGAAAAATCGATTTTTGTGTCAAAATATTTCTTCTTTTCGCATCTTCACATCAAATATTTTTCGCTTTCATTATCACCCAACATCATAAATCGCAATTTGTTTGATTTATTTACAGGTTTCCTATTTTTTTTTTTGAACAATTTTTGAATGTAAACAAAACGTATGAAATATGATCTTTTTTTGAGAGAAAAATAAAATTCGAAATTTGTTTTTGTAGGGTATGAAAAAATCATGAAAATCCAACTACAAAGATTGAAAAATTCTTAACCTCTTCTTGTTCCTCAATCAATAAATACCCGAATTTTTTCGTGCCATCTGTTCTTTTTCTCTTGCACTCTCCACACTTGACACAATATCTCACCGCCCTTAAAAACGGAAACGATTTTCGATTTCAAAGAGCAAATAACCTATTCCAATCCATTTTTCAGTTGGTTTGGTGGTCTTCGTTCGAAACTCTCGCAACTTGGTTTGTTTCCGGATTGGATGAGTCAGTTGAGCGGATCGAGAAACAACGACACAACGCAGAGTCAAATGGTAGGTTATTTCATTTTTTTAATTTATTTTGGAATTTCATAAAATAAAATAATGTTTGTAGGCCTCGACACCTTCTAATCAAGATGAAGATTTGTTCGATTATGATGAAAGTACACTTGTATTCAGACCAGTACAATTAGATGATAATACTGGGACACAGGAAGGAAATACGCCGGAACAAGATGTATGTTGGAATTGGGAATTTCACTCAGTTGAAAAAAGACTAGAAAAATCGGAAAAATAGTAGTTAAACTTACAAGTACTTTCGCATAAAATTTGTACACTTATGTAGTTTAACATACTTTATTTTCACCGAAAAATTCATTTTTGCCTTGAGAGCCAAATTCGATCAGTCATAAATTACAAAGTGTTAATCGTATTGAAGACAATTTACACGCGGTTTTTTTCAAAGGAAAAAGTCAAGATAAATTCAAGTTCCACTAGAAAAAGGTTCATAATCTTGTTGATACAGTCGTGATGAGCAAAAAAAAACCGATTGATCGTAGTGTTCGGTGTGTGCAGATTCAAAACTAATTTGCTGTTGATTTTTGAACCTGTCTCAATAACTACGGTTCTAGATCAGTACATCGTGGCTCATTTTAAATCAGATGTCAACGCTATTTTTTGAATCAAAAGTTTGTACGTAATATTTCAACATCTCGGATGGTGGGTCAGTCCTATCCCAAATCTTTTGGCGTGTTTACTTGTCCGCAGTTTGCTGGCATGAAAAATTCATTACCCTATAATCCTACGTTTCAATAATTGTGTATTTTCCATATTTTCATAATCAACTTTGATTAACGAATATTTTATTTGCCTAACCAACCATTTCATAATGTCAATGAGCCCTTTTAAAATACTCTGAAGTTAATTATCGAAAATTCTCACCTAGAGAAATCGATTCGGACCTCGATAAACTGACACAAGTTTTATCATAAGTTGAATATTATCAATGGAGTGCGTGGGATCATTTTTAAATATTAAAAATGACATTTCTTTCAACATATCAAATAGCTGTCCGGCCCTCAAAATACTATCTCAACCTAGCAGAGAATTGCTTATTTACCAGAACTATCTTCCTTACATAAACCTTTATTTTTTCTAGTCATGGGACTTCAATGCGACATTCCTCGCTGATCTCGATTCCAACCATGTTTGGAATGATACTATTGATCGACAACACTTTGGACCTCTCAAGGATCTCATAACCATGGGCGGTGGTAAATCAACTAGTCACAATTTCAAAGTTCACGCTCTAGTTAATCCCACATGGTGTGATAAGTGTGGCGATTTTATTTGGGGAATTCTCAGAGAAGCGTTGAAGTGTGAAAGTGAGTTCATTAATAGAGAAAATGGTTAAAGCAAAATTCACGAGAATTTTTTTTTCAGATTGTAATTATACATGTCATGCGAGATGTAAGGATTTGGTAACATTGGATTGTAGATCACCGGGAAGTTCGCTTGCATCAGCAGATGAGTTTGATTCCCTATATCCACAATTGGATGGAACCCTTGGAACGATACCGAAAGGGCTTGTATTACCATCAATGAGTACTAGTACTGGATCGGATAAGGAGAATGGCGAGAAATTGACACAATCAGTGGAGAATCCGTTGTTCAACCCAAAGTCGATGACATTACCAAAGTCGTTTTCGCCAATTGATTTGGGTAGACAACTGTCGGCTCCTCCAGAATCGATCAATTCGGTGAGTAGCTTTCTAAAAGTTGAAGTTTGATAATATAACGGTCGATGAATTTATTAGAATTTGAAAAAAAAACAAAGTAAGATTCTGCTCCAAAAATATATAATGATTTCTAGATACAACGGAGTTTTGATCAATGTTTTTTGAGGTAATGAGGTGACATTCATCACAGTCCCAAAATTAATTAATCAAAATGGATTGAAAATGTGCCTAAAGAGCGTTCCAGTTTTTTGACTTTCGGAATTCAAAAAAGGCATCTCAGACCAGTTATTCATATTCGATTCATCATTCATATTTGGGACCCTTTGTCAGGGATTGTTAATTTATCTAGGGATCTTCATATTATCTTGGTACCCTCATATTGTTTTAGAACCCTCGTACCTCTCCGATTCACACAGTCGTATAGGTTCTAGTTTTTGTGACGAGTCAAAGACGTATGAAAAATGGAACCAACAGATTTCAGAAACCGTTTCCTTTTTTGCTGGAATTTTTTCTCAAATTTGCTCAAAACCTGTTGAACTGGAAACAAAAATGAAAAAAACAAACAACAAAACTCGAGCTTCAAAAAATGAGTTGTGTTGGAAAGATACTAATCCCAGGATTTTTCTCAATATTAAAAAATTGATAGTTGAAAAACGTCCTAAATCTACATAATCCATAAGCTCCATCTTTTTCAGACACTTCGAGTAGTTGAGCGATATGTGAAAGAAGATACTCCCTTTGAATGGACTGAACAATACAAAGAATCTGACATTGAATACAAAATCAATCAATATAACAAAACATCAAATGGAATGGAGATTAGTTTGAATGAAGATGGCGAGACATTCGGGGGACATATCTTGATTCATATGAATCTCACTAGACCAATCAATATTGTACAAGGAGTTAGTCCACCAGTAGTCTATGATGTTGTCAATACAGTCAAGTCTACTGCAAAAACAACTACGATTAGAACAATCACATCATTCTTCCTCCCTCGGAACACTGTCAAAACAATCAATATTGACAGTAAGACAACGACCCGAAAAATGATTGTAACATTACTTCGCAAATTCCACGTGGCCGATAACCCGCGAAAATTCGCCTTGTATGAATGTGAACAAAATGTGGAGAATGACTGCACACTTTTTCGAAAATTAACCCGCATTTCGGATGATGTATGTCCCTTGAAAGTTGTGCTCAATTGGCCTAGTCCCACATGCGGAAAGACACTTGTCCTCCAAGAAAATGATACGGGCGATATTTTGGTGAATTTAATCAAAGTGCATTATTTTTTGAGAAAAAACAAAACGATTTTCAGTGGGATGCGTTTGAAATTCCGGAATTGGAGAACTTTTTGCGAATTCTTGGAATGGAAGAGAAACAATATATCTATCAGACTCGGCAGAAATATGATCAGTATAGATATCATATTGATGCGGAGTTGAGGCAAAGAGGAATGCAAGTGGAGGAAGACGGGGCGAGACCAGGGTATAATCCGTTTTTGGATGAGGAATGTGTGAGTTTTTTTTTAATTGATGAGGTGGCTAATTAAATCTTCAAAATAAATTCCAAAAAATAAAAAAAAGAAGAATTTTTTCATTAGCGTGGGCATTTTTTTCTATTTGAGCAACTTGAAATTTTTACGAGCTTGACATCGTATCAAAACAGATTTGCTAGTTGAAAAATAGTTTTTAAAAGGGTTGTCCTGGTTAAATGTAAGTTAAAAAATATGACGACTATTTGCACATTACTTTTTTGGTGAATCTAGAAAATCTGTTTAATCCAGGAAATGATAAAAAATACCCTCCAAAAGTTATACGTTTCAAAAATGTTAAAAACTCTATCGACAGCTCAAATTTGTAGTCACTATTTGATTTTATTTCGGATCAGCTCATGATGTTTTTTTTATAGCTTTCGGTTGAACAGCTAAAAATGAACATTACGAGGAAAAATTTGGAAATTTAGAATGAAATCCCGAGAGCTCTACACCCTTCGAGTTCTACGTTTCAAAATTATTTTGAATTTGAGCGCCCTCTAGAAGCACAGTTGCACATTTAGAAAGCACAGTTGCACATCAATTCATTCACCTATGTATATAAAAAGTACTGTAATTTTCGACATTTATGGATGCACAACTCGGAAAAGCAGCCTAATTATTGCAAACAAAACCGAAAACTCATTCTCAAAGTTGAATTATACGATTGAGAATCTATGAAATCATTCTCAACCGTATAATTTTTGAAATCTAAAAATTGAGTGTGTTTTTCTCAAGGTTCAATTATTTCTTTACTGCTAACGAATCGGAAATTGCCCATATTGTAGCTTCAGTTCCTTTTAAGTACGCGATAATAATTTAAATGATCAGATTCTGACGAACCTGTAACTTATGCTGAAACTTTAAAAACATCTGATTCAGAATTTGTCTAAAGGTTAATTACTCAAATAGATTTAATAATCCAAAAATTTTTCTGTATTTTTGAAAACCCAGTAATGGACTGACCAAAAATTGCTGATTTTTGATTTTCTTTTCGGTGCAATCCATTAAAAAGTTCATTAAAAGCTGGAATAATTTTGGGTGTTCAGATACGTTTCAGAAACTATATTTCTCTGTCTGATTTAAAAGATTTATTTCTGAATTGTTGCAGGGTTCTCGAATTCGCGATGAATACGGCACATCTGACAGTATTGTCTTCTCAGGAACTCTCAAAGAAGACCCAGAATATGTAAATTTGGACTATTTAAAAAAGCAAAATATGGATCAGTCAACGAAACTCTAATCAAACATGTATAAACTCCAATGTATTCTTTCCCTATCTCACTAATCATACGGATTCCACATTGTTTTTTCACTTGTTGTTTTTCTTTTCATCATTCAACGAATAAATTTTTGTTGTTTTGCTCCTTCGAAAAAGTGCTTTTATTTACACTCGCGCACCTGTCCAGCCACTCCAGTTTTTTCTTCCTTTTTGTGTATTGTTTTCGCTCCAAAATGGAATTGTTTTGTGGTTTTTGGAGAAATGACTGACGAGACGATACGATTCGATCAAATTTTGCCAATTTTATTTCTACTCCTTATTTTGTGCCTATTTTTGTATGCTTGTTGTCGAGAATGTGCTGAAGGAGGATATTCAGAACAACAGGTAAATGAAGGGGTTTTCCCGAATTACCTCCGGATATGAGTCATATTTTTAGACCCAAAAGATTCAATATGATCTTGGACCACTTCCAAAAATTACCGTGACAAATGGCAAAACTGGAGAGGAACGTGTTATCCAAGAATAACCAGATGCACTCTATTAATTTATTGTGAATAATAAAAAGTTTTAGTCGATGCACACGTATGAAAAAAAGCAAAGTGAAAAGAGCAACAACATGAAAATATGGATCAGTTCGTTGTGTATGGTGGTGGTAGATCTTTGGCAATGTCGTCGTATTTTGGAGGGTGACGATTGCGAAAATAGGTGAAGAGTCTGGAATTAGAAAATTTTGGTTCGAGAAAACTAGAGACCATGTTCAAAAGCAATTTGGGAACTAGAGACTAACTATCTAGGGACTAATAAAGTAAGGAAAAATAACCTTTGTTCATTTATATCCCTCTAAAATCACAGAACAAAGCTGTAAATTTTGAAAAATGGAAGCTTGTGAACTAGAGATCACGTTCTGTGAAAATCAATACTGGGATGTTGATCATATTCCAAATATCTATCGAATGATGTAATTTTCAAGTGAGATTGATATGTTCTCGGGGAAAAATCGGCAAGCTTGCGACAAGGAAAAAGCCTTGCGACACTCTTGCCGTTTTTTCCCCGAGTTATTAATAGAGCGTGTTTCAACAGGCAGAAAAATGCCTGAACCAAAAAAAACTGTGGTTTAAAGGTGGACTGCGAAATAATTGGAAACAGCGGTCTGCGAAATTTCGTCGCGCGTCTGTTGAAAAATGCACACAAACACCAAAGTTGACGCGCATTTTTTCAGTCAGAGAAAAAAACAAAAAATGAATTTTCCACTTTCCCGCATGTTCAGTAGAGCACACATGCCACATTAAGCAACGCAAGCAAAACATCCTTTCTGGACCTGTTTGGCCCTCCTGTGCGAAATTTTTTTGATTTTTTTGCTCGACGGGACATATATAATGTGAACATAAACTTTAGAGTGAAGGAAACATGAAATTATCTCGCAGTCCTCCTTTAATTTTGAAAGTTCAAAATATCGGATCAGAATATGATATCCAAAATATGATTAATTCAAATTCAGAGATTTTAAGGCATAGAAATGACTAATTTTTGTAGTTCTGGATAATTTACATGTAACAGTTTAGTATTTCACCCACAGAAAATTTACCGTTTCAAGCAATCAACATAGGCAAAGAATTGATCGCCATTTCTAATTCCACAACTTTTCCATCCTCATAAAAAAACGATTTGTTTTTTAAAATTTGGATATTAGTATTCAAAAGATGTCATTCTCCAACTCATCTGAAAAATAATAACAAGCAAAAAGGGTGATTCTACAGTAACCCATTAGCAGCTAATTATGATCATTTATCCGGACTAAAAATGGAACAGCTTATTAAGTTTTTTTATTAGCTAAATGAAAAGTGCAATGTTTGGGGTACTGTATTTTCAACGCAGCACTTATGTTAATAGGGTAATTATTCAGAAGTTCATCAGAGGTCAACATTGGAGAAAATTGATGATTCTGACATTTGTCAGGATTTCAGGTTTGTGAAAAAATGCTGATCAGGCTCTTGAATATGGCACCAAAAGTTTCTTGTGAAATTTTAAGTTCCACAGAAAACTTACCGTTTCAAGCTATAAAATTTTGCTATTTTTAATCACAGTTTTTCTCTTCCAACTCAAAGCAAAAAAAAGTTAGTTTTCAGTATCAAAAATTATTTCCTCTTTTTAGTATTGAATGGATGTCATTCTCCAAGCTCATCTGAAAAGTAATGATGAGCAGAAAGAGTGAATCTACAGTAACCCATTAGCACCATTAGAAGGTAATTATGATCTTCATTATCCGGACTAAAAATGGAACAGCTTATTAAGTTTTTTCTATTAGCTAAATGAAAAGTGCAATGTTTGGGGTACTGTATTCTCAACGCAGCACTTATGTTAATAGGGTAATTATTCAGAAGTTCATCAGAGGTCAACATTGGAGAAAATTGATGATTCTGACATTTTTCAGGATTTCAGGTTTGTGAAAAAATGCCCATCAGACTCTTGATTATGGTACAAATTGGGCAATTTAATGGGAAATGATGATTACCATTGAAAAATTACCTTTTCAATCCAAAAATATAGGCTATAAAACTTTTGCTATTTTTACTCACATGTAGTCTCTTCCAACAAAGTTCGTTTTCAGTATCAAAAATTATTTCCTCTTTCTGGGTTTTAGTATTCAAGGATGTCATTCTCAAGCTCATCTGAAAAATAATAATGAGCAAAAATAGTGAATCTACAGTAACCCATTAGCACCATTAGAAGCTAATCATGATCTTCATTATCCGGACTAAAAATGGAACAGCTTATTAAGTTTTTTTTTAGCTAAATGAAAAGTGCAATGTTTTTGAGGTACTGTATTCTCAACGCAGCACTCATGTTATTAAAGGATCTGGGTAATTATTGAGAAGTTCATCAAACTTTGTTTGATCAGTTTTGAATCCATTTCAAAACATGTCTCATAGGGTTTCAGGCTTGTGAAAAAGACTCCTCGGGCTTTTAATTATGCCACCAAGTCTAGTAGTTTGATAGAAACTTACTTGTAAATTGAACAAATTACCAATATTGCAAGAAGTAGTATAACCAATCCAAGAATAGGTTTCAATAGAACTGGAGGAATTGCAATCGGAAAATCGCTTATCGATGAAATTCTCTTTATTGGAGTACGATCGCACGATTCACCCCAATACCCTGAAAATATCCTAGATTTTCTTCTATACTTTTTAAAAAAGTTTTCTAGAAACTAACCTGACAAACAAGAAATACAAAACGGTGGAGCGTAGAAATTGCGACATTCGCACTTTCTCGTCGATGGATCGGCTCGTCCATTCTGACAGATTGGCCAATCACAGGATGGTCCGGTCCAATGTGGAGGGCAATCTGGATGAGTCATATGAGAACAGAGGGGAAAGAAGAAGAAGAAGAAGACTTTTAGCTTTTTTTTTCAAACATTACTTAGAAATTCAGAAAGGGCGTTTCGAGATTCATGAATGTTTTATGAGAGACATTTTTTTGACCTTTATCAGAAAGAAAAAATGAAGCTCAAAATTGAATTTTGAAGTTGGTACTAGAATATCTACGTTTTTTCAAACGCTGCTTTTTGAGATTCCACCAACTTTGAACCCGTTTTTTCGTTTGATAGAGTTCCAACCAGGATCCAGAATTGAGACTCTATCACGGTATGTCAGTTTATTGAGATAAAAGACAAAGATAAGAGAGAAGAGACAATGAGAAAACAAGTTATCTATGGGGCAACTTTGATCTAGATCTGCATCTCGTACATTATCATCTATTCCATGATCAGGCTTGTGCGGAACCAGCCTCTCGGAACTTTCGGAACCTCTAATTCAGTTCCACAAGCCTGGTCATGGGTGATAGTTGGTTTTCTATTGGCTCATCAAAAAATAGCTCGAGCTCAATGAGCAGCCGACATGTTTTAAGGCATTGATTAGTTCAGGTCGTACGTTCAATAAATATTCAATAAATAACTTGACGTTTCATACCTAAAACTATAAATTTCCAGATTTTTGTTCTAAAGATACATATTGTATACGTTTCACATATGAGATGTACATATGCTCTAGAGCATTGTTGTTTCAGTAAGAATGAGATATTAGGGAATAAATTGTTTTGTTAGTTAGAAATTGAACTAGAGAGCATTGTTGACTGCTCTAGGTTGTATGCACTGCACTAATAAAGGAACCACATGAAATGGTTCGCGGGCTTCGTAGGGAGACCTATGTCATTCGATATAGTTTTGATACTTATCAACATCCCGATTGTAAATTTTGAGAAACTGGAAATTAGGTTCACGCGTTGTTGCTTGCTAGATAATCTTCGGTTTCAGCGTTTTTATTACTATATAACTCAAAATCTTAACTTTGAGCGGAAACGAGCAAAATGCGAGATTTTTGTCAACAACAAAAATTGTATCGGATGGTATAGGTATCTTTAAAAATCCTAGCATTCCCTTGTGAGCAACGTTTCCTTCTCACTTATCCTGCTTTGATTTTAATCCAAGTAGTTCTAATGAACTCTTAGCCATACGTTGAATTAGAACACCTCGTTGACTTCATAAGATAGAACTGCTTCAAAGCTCGGTACCTTGGTTCGAATTATAACTCACGTGTCATTCGCAAACCGAACTCTAACACAACCACAAAATAAATATGGAATGCTCGCGGCTAGATACATCTCTTCTCCCCCTTCTCCTTCTTCTAATAAAAAGGGTCCCCAGACACTTTCCTCGCCGCGCCCACAAAAAAAAACTTACTTGCCATTTGTCCAAAAAAAGAAAATCTCTTTTTTCCAGGCGCCTCTGAAAAAAACATAATGAACTGGAAAAATTGGGTTTATTATAGAGAGAGTGGAAAAAGTGGTCATAATTGTATGTACTTGATTTTTGAGTTGGAGAAATATTATGGTATATATATATATATATAGTTGAAAAAATAGAAAAAAATGGACAATTTAATGAAAAATTGTTATTCATCGGAAGATGAGCCGGGAAAATAATTTAATTATTTTTTTCCATTTTTTCTCCTCGGCAGATGATGAACTTTTACGTAAGGAACTAGTAGAGAGAAAGAGACGCAGATAAGCTAGAATAAAATAAATTAGAAACTTGTAATATTTGTGAGAACATTTTGTTGACAATCATAAATCCGCGTCTGCCCCCACACCATAAATCCGCAGATTTATGAGCCACGCAGATATTTTTTTTCCGAAAAAAAAAAAGTTTTTTTTTTGAGAAAAAATATGTGATTATACTATTGTACTGTGTCAAAAACAAATGAATTAGTCATACATGTATGTGGCCACAATTTTTGTATTTTATATGAAAGCATGTATGGAAAAAAGAAGACTAAGAAGAAGAGAAATAAGTGACTTGAAAAATATTGGTGATACATATAAAATTCATTGGATATGAATAACAATAACGAAACAATTTGAATAGAAAAATGAAGTAGTAAATATATGTTTGAAACATACATGTTACATGTGATACAGTTTTCTGTGCTGATAACATCCTGTTTCTAACTTTTGCAGAGTTCCGCGCAGAATGGCCAAAATTGAGCTCAAAGTGCGCACTTTAAATATCAGTTCCGATTCACATGTTTTTTAGTAGTGTGGGAGTTCTACGTGGTTTTTGTTTCGCATGAAAAAGAGCTACATAAAATAATTTATTCTCCTCAAAAACTACATCCAGATGTTGGAACACGATACGTTTTTCGGTGAAAAGTTCAAATTTTAGGATTTGCGCGGTGCGTTACAAGTCAGATTCGTGGTATTAATAAACATTTAAACTTTATCAATTAATTCAAATTTCATTCGAAGCTGAATTTTGAGTAAAACCACTCGGCAAGTTGCTCTAAAATGAAAGAACACATTTTTTAAAGAAATAATTTGAAGAAATTTTCTTAGCCGTAAGTCCTCGGTGAAATGTTCCTTTTGAGTTTAACCTAAAAAATGTGCTCTTTCAATGAGCAACTTGCCAAGTGCCTTTACCCCATCTTTAATTATTTATACATATTTTGAAAAATTGAAACTAGGGTAGGGAAATCTCGATTAGATTTGCAGCTTTAAAAAATGGACTAGACACTTGAAATGTTTCTATTTTAAGGGAAAAAATTCGAACCGTGGTTATCCTGAATTGGCTTGAAAACAAACCTTGTCCAGTTTTGAACATCATAAAAAAATGAAAAACACATTTTTGTTCAAATGTTCAGGTTTTATTGAACAAAACTTAACGAAGTTTTTTTTAATGTATATCTAATTGTAAGTAGCAAGTCGTCCAGAAAACATCAAAATAAAAGAAGTTGGATCAATAGCTCATGTTAGATTCAGTGACATGTTCGGGTGTGGACTGATTCCGTATCTACATACTTGACTTCAAATTAGATCGGCTTGAAGAAAGTTTTCGTTTCAGAGGACTTTAGAAATTTTAAAGCTTCCATACTAGTACTCGACGAAAAATAGTTTTCAAATCGATGACCTATAGGTTCTAACTTCTTGTTATTTTCAAACGATTTATAAGTTTCACACTTTTTCTCATGACAACTGATGTGAAAGTGAAAAACAAAAAAAAGAGCAGGTGAAAAATTCGACTTTGAGAACTTCACAACAAGCATAATTGATTATTTTTGAATAAAAACAGCAGAAAAAGTTTTCATTGGCTTCCTGAGTAGGAAAATAAACAGATTTGCTCATAATTCTGAGTATTTTTGAAAGCTGATCCATAACATGCACAGTTGTTGTGACGATGCCAATTAGCTTATCTATTTTGGAAATCTCTGAATGACGTAAAAAACAGAAATGGTTAAAAATAGAGCTGCAGTGAAAAGAGTCATAAACCTTCAAGGTACAGGTCCCATTTCGGCCTTATCTTTTCCGGACAGTTCAAGACTTTAATTATAATAGAACCAGAACATGAAGGTACCCATTTTCTCATGTTCTATTGTGCGCAAGTAATAATAAAATTTCAAAGATTTGTTTTTTTCGTCAAACAAAAAATAACAAGCAAGCGGAAAAAAGAAGAAGCCTACTAAAAAAAAGTTTGTCGTATGGATATCAATAGGGTTCCTTCTCTTCTCTCTTCTTTTTTCAGAAGATTTCTCTCTCCACCCTCCCCATTCTCCACACTATTTCATGGAGGTTGTGTCGAAAAAAAAGGCGAGTCGACAATTATTGGTCTGAAATGAAATTGAGACTGGGCAATCTGACACGTTTTCCGGTTCTCAGGGGATTACTTTCATGTATTTGTTCGGATCTGGAGAGGGAGAGAGAGAGAACATGACTCACCTCGGAGCTGGAAATGTCAGAGGTGCTCTTTTGGAGTACGTTTCAAGGTCTGTATCTACTCTGATAATTGTCATAACTAATATTATGGTTCTTTTTTTTGCCTACAACATACTAGATGAAACCTGAACTGGATCTTCAGGCTGACAATTTCGAGAAAAAGGATGTTACGTACAGTAGCGATCAAAAGTTTAGTAAAATCGTCATAACTCGGCTCAAAATGGTCCGTTCGGCCTCATATTTCGCACAGTTATACTCAATGATATCAGTAATGTGCTCCAGTTTTTGTAAGACCATATCTGAAAAATTGAATTTCTGAAATTTTTATTCTGAAAATATTCAGTTTTTGAAAAAATTAAATTTTTTCCTAGACACTTTGGAAAAAGTTTTTTATTGCCAAAATGTTCTTTCAGACTGTAAGAAACATTTCCCGGATAGACTTTTCAAAAAATTTTTTTTTCGAATTTTGAGATTTTTTTCTGAAAATACAGCGAAATTTCAAAAGTGTCTAGAGTGGCTCAAAGTTGATGAATCTACTCCAAATTTTGGTGATAGACGTATTAATGCAATGCTAATCAATGACCAAAATTGCAGAAGTTTTTGAAAAAAAAAATTTTTTTTCGTAACACAGGGGAGCACATTACTGATACCATTGAGTATAACTGTGCGAAATATAGGGCCGAACGGACCATTTTGAGCCGAGTTATGACGATTTTACTAAAGCGGTGTAAACTTTTGATCGCTACTGTAGGCTCAGCTTTTTCTCAAATATTGTACACTTATAGAGTTCGACTTCCTGAGAAATGTTTGTGGATGAAATTATTCTATTATCTTTTCTGAATTTACTTTTCTATTGCAAAAATTCATTTTTGATCTATCAGGCGAAAATGAGGAAACCAAACACTTGTAGATCAAAATATCATAACGAAGTGATGGAGGTGAAAATTGGAATGGATAATAAAACAACTCTGATCCTTCATAACTGTTTTCACAAAAATTCCTCAGAAACTAAAATGTCATGTCCGAGTCAGGAACCAACGCATATTCGTTTTCAGCGTGTCAAGATCTACAAAATGATACATTTTCAGCATATTTTCGTTGAACTTGGCGCAAATCTTACCTCACAATGTTTACTAGAATGAAAATTAAAAAAAGCAAAAAATGTACTTTTTGTTTCTTCATCAAATGAAAATCTGTTATCAAGTGTTCGTTTGTTTTATCCATCCAACCACTTACACAAAATGAAAGTAACAAAAAAACAAACAAGCCAAATATTTTTATTCCAATCCAAAAAAAATCCGAAACGTCTATTAGAAAGAGAAAGTTGTTTTTTCTCGTTTACTCAAAATCCAACGTTTGGAACTGTTGTTGTTGCGGCGAATAATAATGGAGACTCGGTGGGATCGAGAAGCGGAGAATTCCAGGTTGGACTGATTCACGGAACCGGACGAATTTTTTGTGGAGGGTGTAGAGAAAAATAATTTTTGTCATGCCATAGAAGATCCATTATCAAGCTTCACATCTGCCAAACTATATTGTTAACATTATTTTTTTTATTTAAACAAAACAGAACAACAACAAAAACAAAGAGATCCTATATTCCTAATAATTAAATGTTGCTTGGTAGCAAACTGAGATTTATTTGGTCCTCGAGTGCTCGTATTTTCAACCTCAAAAGTTCTATTTCGAGTTGTAGCTTCTCTCTTTCCATCTTTGCCGCTTCGAACAATTCCTTCTCTTTCGCTTCCTCCCAATAAGCTGTTTCGATTTCGATGTCCAGCAAATGTTCCTTTTTTGTTCGATGGATAATTTCATTAGGTCGTCAACAATCGTCGTTAATGGCTCAATAATTAAAAAAAAAAAACGTGAATTAAATTTTCGTTTCAAGACAATTTTTTATTTTCATTTTATTTATTTATTCAATACGTGTTTGCCACGTGAAGTTTAACATAACATGAGAAATGATATTTAAAAAAAAAACATCGAGAAACAATGAGGTATAATTGGGGAAAAATTGTGAAACTTCCATCATTTTGGCAACAAATTTTTTGTGTCAAAAGTGTTTCAAGAATCGAGAAGTTTCTTAGGTTCAAATTTGAGAAAAAAAGTACCTGATATTGGTTCATCTGTCGATTCATTCCCCGCCGAATATATTACTCTGTTGTTGTTACAGTCATCGATCTCCACTTCTCTTTCAACTTCCAAATTTTGCGCCCTTTGATGTTCTTCATTCTCTTCACCTGAAAAAAGTTAGTTGAGTTATACCGAAAATTGATTTAGAGAGAAGTTACTATAAGAAAACAATTTTGAAAACTAACGTTCTTGAGAGTAGAAGACGTCTGTAAATTCAGCAAGAACTGGTACAGTTTTTGACGACTGTCGGTCATTTTTGATCCGTTTTGTGGATTGTATATCTTCTTCGTTACCACTTGAATTTCTTTGTTTGCCTTTTTCCGGAGCTGTATAAAAAAATCATTTGAACTTTCAGTATAACGAAAACAACCTGCTCCGTCGATCTAATAGTCCCATTTACCGCAAGCTCCTCTTTCCATTCTTCTAAAACTCTCTCTCGTGACGCTCCTTTTTCTTTTCCTCCTTTTTCAGAAGTTCCTGTGAATTTATCGAACGCTTGTATTATCATAGATGTCAATTTATTGATCGCTTCAGAATTCATTTCGACGGTTTTGCATTTTTTTGACTGGTTGCGACATTTTCCTGTGAAAAAGTCATAAAAATAATATGCTGTGTATCAACACTGCATACACTCTGACGCACAATTACAGAATTAAACGCGGCAAAAAATAATAATCAAATTTTGAAATGAGAAATAATTTTTTAAAAATTTAATCTTCAAAGGTTTTTTTTAGTCAATCGAATTTTCATGTTTGGAGAATTGATAGAGTGAGGGTATAGGTCATGAACTTTGGTTTAGGCTGAAATAAATTAGGGGTTACTTAAAGAGAAAGATTTAAAAAAAAAAGAAAGTATTCCCAAATGAGCAACCTAGATATGTTTATCGAAAAATAAACTGAGAAAATGGAAGAAAAAGTCAAGCGAATTGTCATCTTCGCTAGGGGAACCTTCGCCGGGTGAAGCTCTACTTTCGCCAAGTGAACCTGTCCTTTCGCCGGGTGATCCTTTGGGTGATCCTTCGCCCTTCGCCGGGCAAACCTGTCCTTTCGCCGGGCAAACCTGTCCCTTCGCCGGGCAAACCTGTCCCTTCGCCGGGCGAACCTGTCCCTTCGTAGGGAGAACCTTCGTCGGGCGAAGCTCTACCTTCGCCGGGCGAACCTGTACTTTCGTCGGGCGAACCTGTACTGAACCTGAACGGGCGAACCTGTACTGAACCTGAACCTGTACTGTACCCAACACTTTTGTTCCAAAGAATGAAAATAAAATTGTGATTAATCTGTTATCAAGTGTTCGTTTGTTTCAACCATCCAACCACTTACAGAAAATGAAAGTAACAAAAAAAAAACAAACAAGCCAAATAATTTTATTCCAAAAAAAAAATTCCGAAACGTCTATTAGAAAGTGGAAGTTGTTTCTTCTCGTTTACTCAAAATCCAACGTTTGGAACTGTTGTTGTTGCGGCGAATAATAATAAAGACTCGGTGGCTGAACAGATCGAGAAGCGGAGAATTCTGACGTCGAAGCGGCAGCAGGTTGGGCAGACTTACGGAATCTGATGAATGGCTGAATGTTTGCCTCTTCTGAAATTTGATAGTTGTTTTTGTTGGGAAGGGTATTTGCGTGGGTTAAGGTACTAATAAACTTACGTGGCTGATTTTTGCGATATCTCGTTTGTTGTGGGAAGGCTTCCGAAACAAGGACCAAAATGACGAAGAGAGCCAAGATGAGCGATTTCATTGTGTCTTCTGGAATAAAAAAAATGAAAAAGAGAAAAAAAAAATGAAAAAATCTGGAAAAAAAGGAAATAATGATGGGTTAATATAGGCAAAATCATGAATCATGTATGATTTGTGGAAGATGAGAAAAGCGCCATGTACATTTTGATTAAAAAATGGGATGAATTATGTAGCACTGGTCGGCTAGAAAGCTGGAAGGCCAGAATGAGAAGTGAAGGAAGAGCCGGCTTATATATCAAGGTGGAGATTATGCATAAATAGGTTGGGAAAATGGGAGAAGCACGCCTACACACGTGACACACACCATACTTAGCAAAAACGGAGGGGAGGTGCACTTGAGGTGGGAATATTTTCTTTTTTTGGAGGAAAAGGGAAAGGAAAGTTCGAACAAGTGTAAATATAGTAGGAGGTGGTTGATTGGAAAACAAGGTGGAAAAGGGAGGAGGATGTATGAGTGGATATGGAGTTAGGCAGATTGGGAGGTGAACTTTGAATAGCTAGCTGGCATACTGTAGTTTTTGGACATGTAGAAACCTACCCCTAACTAGGATCAAAATATTGCAGAGTTATGCGCAATGGTATCAGCAAAGCGCGCTAGTTTTACAGAGCTATATTGGACAAAATGAAAATCTGGAAGTTTTTTCAAAAAATGTTAATTTTTTTACATTTTAAAGGAAATCAATCCCTTTAAATGACCCCCTATTTTTCTTTCATTAAACTGAAGTTCATTACCTGAATACCCACTCTTCCAATTTTCAAAACATGAAAATTTGATTTTCGAAAAAAAAAATTCGAGTTTAAAGGAAAAATATTATTTCTGAAGTCGGAATTTAATTATTTTTTGCCGCGTTTAATTCCGTTTTGTCGTAATTGTGCGTCAAAGTGTATGCAGTGTCAACACGCAACATATTATTTCACGTGAAAGTATTTTTATTTATTTTGGAGAAAATTTTTTTTTCGTTTTATTTTAATTCTTAGGCGATTTTTTAAAAAGAAAGATTTCCTTTAAAGCAACATCTCAAACTGATTCATCATTGAGATCCTCTACGAATTGTTAAAAAAATAATCTTAAAATCCTAAAATCTTGTTTTGCAAAATCTCCGCAAATGATATCAACGAGATTGTTTTTTTTTTCAATAACCGAACATTATTTTTGCAGATAACGACTCATAAAAACTGGAACACATTATCTATACATCTTAGCAGATCCTTTTGAACTAATAAGATTCTGAAGAAATGTCATCTTAGGTTTGAAAATATGTACATGGTTATCAATGGAGCGTGTGTTATTTATTGAATTCTGGCTAAATGAGTTTTTTGTAAAAATTAAACGCAGGTGATTGGGATCATAAACTTTATTATTATCAAGCTTTAAAATATAAAGATTTTCGTTCAGAAATATGTTATTCGATAGGTTTTCGCACGCTGATCAACATCCCATAATCAGTTGTTGTCAAATGTGGATCTCAGATTTCAGAATTTCAGTTCCAAAGTTATCAGCTAAAAAAATTGAGTGTTTTTTCTATAACACATAGGTGAAAAGCACTTATACGTTCCAAAAATATTATTAATTCTGTCGAAAGTTTTAGAAATTCAATATTTCACTCCCTTTTGATTCAGTTTCAGTAAAAATCTTTTATGGTGATTAATTTTCTAATTATTTGACTAAAATCTTTTCTGTTTCAGTTCATGGTGAATTGCTGATGAACTGACAGAGTACCACTGGAAGATGTTGAAGATTCATAAGAAAATCCCGAAAGTAATAGGGATCCAAACTCATTTGAATTCAACTAGTTTTCTTGAAGCTCAGTTTTGAAATTGTTGAACTTTTTAAAAAAAAAAATTAACAAGAAAATGGTCTTAAAGAATTGAGTGTATTGTCAATTAGAAATATTTCACTCTATAGGTTATCAACATCGTGTATTCAGTTTTTGCCAATTGCGATTATCAATGAGCGAATTTTAGTTGCAAAGTTATTAGCTAGGAAGTGAATACTTTCTTTATTATAACAACTAGATAGAAAACCACCAGAAAATTCTACGTTTCAAAAAATATTATAGATGCTATCGACAGCTTCAAGACTTCAATTTTCACCTTTCGAATAATTTCAATTATGCAATTACTACTCATCAAAAAACATGTCTAAAAAATAGAGACATAACAACTATGGTTTAGAACCAATTTTATTGTATCCGATATGATTCGAGAGAAATCACTTGCAGTTTTTGTAGTTACAATTTATAGACACAGACGTTTTCATATGAAAATGAAATGGTTTATTCGTTGGCGTTGGATGTTCTCTGATCAATGGAATTGAATTCTGATGTCAAAATTTGGAAAATATTTTTTCGGATTATAAATACTGGAAATTGTTTGAACATGGATCGAAAATAAAATAAAGTGTTCAATTAGTTTTTTTTTTCAAATTAAACGTCTGAAACAAGATGAAAGAAGATCCTATTATTTTTAAAAATGGTGAGAGAAGTACTATACGGAATCTTAATAACTGCACAAAAGCTATTACAAAAAATTGTATAGAGACCTCATGGATCAGTTATACCTACTCGGACCCCATTCAAACTTGTTCCCTTTCATATGTACAATAACTAGGACCCAGAAAAGTTTCAAAAAGTCACCTCTAATACATTTCAAAGCATGAGAAACATGACAAAAAACTTTAAAAATTACCAAAAAAAAAAACTAGCAAGATAATATTATCAAAATATTATGAAAATGATCACTAAATGACAAAAAACAACTACATATGCCCAGAAGTTTGTAGTGACAATTCCATATATTTTTTTCTCAAATCTGTTTTTTTGCTCACCATTTTTAATTGTTATTTTCCGAGAATTTTTTCTGTTTCCTTTAAAAGTATCATTATCATATTTATAATTTTTGTGCAAAAATGTGGACTTTTTCTGAACTTGAAATCTATTTTTTAATGAAAAGAAGTTCAAAATTCAATCGCTACCACTCGGTTACTGCAGATTCAATTTTCAGCATTGAATATTTCCAGAACAAAACTATTTGATATGAAAACAACAATTTTCTTGGGGTGCTCTGAGTCGTAAAATCGGATTCTGATGTCGAAATACGCTGAAAATCGCTTTCAGTCAGAGAAAGTTGCACATTATCAGTAGAGCGCTTGTTACCGATTGAATTTTGGCTTATGTACCTTCCAAAATATTCTGAGATAAACTTCTAGAGGGATATTTGATGGAGTTAAAAAAAAAACTAAGGAGATCCGTTTTTGGGTCTACCAGTTCCAGGTAAAAAGAGTCAATTCTGCGTCACGAACTTTAATTTTAGGCCTGAATTTACCAGATTCAGGTACCAGTAGATGTATGTTTTTATTTACCTGGTAAGCTTTAATTTCCAGGTTCTCATTAAAAGTGTTGTCACTAAAAAAGAATTGTGAAAACTTTTGTGAAGTGGATGCAGAACGGAATAAATAAATTTGAAAAAAAATACACGCGGATGTTCGCAATAGAGCACACTTTCTCGCTAACTCGGACAACTTCAAGAATAAATATAGCCGTTCAAATTGCTATGCACTGCCTAAAACTTCCCCACCACAATGTTCAATCTTCTCAGGTAACTAACTCTTTCCAACGAAAACTACATTTTGATGTTGTTTCTGTTCAATAAGAGAACAACACTTTTCGATGCTCTCCCCTTTGTTTTAGTTTTCGCGCACTTGTTCCTCTTCTCACATTACCTGCCAATATTTACTTTGCATGCATTTTCTCAACAAGCTGTTCACTACTCATTTTTTGTCTCTTTTTGTTTTCCTGTTATGTTTTCAGATTTGAAAATCAAAAAAAAAAGATGAAACATCAAAAGTTATGTTTTTTGAATGTTGCGACAGATATTTTTTGTTTTGATTTTCTGTTTTTATTCTTGGTATCAGGAGTTAAATTAGTTATACTGAAGTTAGTAGCTGATGTTTTCCAAATTTTTATTGCAATAAGATCTCATCCTATGGATGTGTTTTGATAGAAACTGAACTAGGTTTTGAAAAAAATTAGGAAAACACTACACCTAAACAAATTTCACCAATACAATTTCACAGGAGGATCATAATTATACAATTTTCATCAGAAGGAAATTTTTATGAAAAAATTATAGTATTTTTTTGTAAGTCTACAAATAAAAAAAGTTGATTATAGGAGTTCGGAACTTTCAGTGATATAAAATTATTTTCAAATTTGAATATTTTTATTTAAAAATTCTTGTGAAACAGTAAAAAGAAATCTAAAAATTGACTTTTTTACACGTTTGAACTTTTTCTTAAATTTTTTACATTCGTAGACTTCGACTTCCTGATCATC
Source organism: Caenorhabditis sp. 38 MB-2015 (assembly GCA_900536415.3). Lineage (NCBI taxonomy): Eukaryota > Metazoa > Nematoda > Chromadorea > Rhabditida > Rhabditidae > Caenorhabditis > Caenorhabditis quiockensis. Next base: position 11,811 of record LR549162.1, on the reverse strand, counting down.
TTTTTATCTATCGAAAATTTTTGTAAACAAGTATCTATTCTGGTTTTTATCCCTATCAAAATAATATTATTTTCTGATCTATGTGACAAAAAATGAGTAAAAATGAGAAAATTATACAATTTTAGAGAAAAATCTCTCGAATTGACAGTAATAGAAAATTTAAACGGAGAATAAAATTAATTTTCGCCTTTTTAACTTTTTTCACAAAAACTTCAAGAGGATCAGCAATATATTACGATGATTATAAGGATAGGCTCTAAAAATGTACAAATTTTAGGAGAGACATGATTTCAACTAGCTATTCCTTTCGCTGCGAGATATTTTGATCCACAAATGTCTGATTCTCTCATTTTAACTCGCTATTTTGTCTGATAGATCAACAATCTGTTTTTGTGGGTGGAATAGAAAAGCAGAATAGACAACAATTTTTTTGTAAAATTTAACTTATAAGTTAAGCTTATTTTCAGATAACTTCCTTTTTTGATGAAAAGATTGAATATGAACACGTATTTTGACCAATAAAAACGAATTCGATTCTTCTAAATTTGCTCAAACTTCATCAAACCCAAGAAAATCTCATGCAATGTCCAGGGTTTGGACAAAAACGAAAAAAAACGTCTGAAGTTGGCGTCTCATTCTATTTGATCTGCACACTTTTTTTTTTTTTGAAAATACAGTTTGAAATAGACGGTAACTTTAGACGTTTTTTTTCGCTGTTTTTTCTGTTTTTTCAGCTTTGGACTTCGCATTATATTAAGAGAGATAGTTCATACTACATGTACCGTACCTTGTTTTGCTGTTTTGTTCATCATCTCATATTTGCCGCAAATTTCCAAAACAAAAAGAAAAACCGATACCCTCCCTTTCACCTCCCACTTTTCAAAATATATCCAAACAAACTAAATCTTGTTTCAAAACAATGGCAGGGCACATGTCAAAAGCTTATCCAAACATGTTTTCATGCTCACACACAAACACACACACAATATCCAGATCACATTCCAAAGTTTTTTTTTTCATTTTCATTATTATTATATGATATTATTTGCTCATGATCATCATCCGCATCAAATGGTCACTCAAGTAGGTGCCGGCAATTCTTCCTGGAGCCAGAGAGGAAAGAGCATAAACAAAAGCATAAACAACAGGGTGGCTTTTTCGAGTGCTCATTTCTCACCTCATCTTGGCATATATTTCTTGGCACAGTTCCTTAGACCAAAAAAACCATCTCTTTTTATTTATTTATCTACCTAATTATTATCATCTTCTTTTTTTTCATTCTTTCCGGTCATCATAATCTGTTCGTCAAACAATATGTAATCCTCACGTTACGTTCTTCTTTTTTCTCTCATTTTTTATTAATATTCAGGATGCGATCTACCTCATTACTTTTGATTTTATTTATGGCGCCAGTTTTGGTGCAATTGACACCGCATATTGATTGGTGTCTTTATTGGCGATATTTGAATAAGGATCAGTTTCGACCAGAGTGTAATGGCGTTTATCGGTTGAGGTTTGCCAAACATAAAGGTGAGAGTTGATATATGTATATATATATCAGGAAAAATGAGAAAATTCAAAATTTTCTGATAAACTTATAGAGTTTGACTTCCTGATCATTATTCGATAATTTTTATTCGCTGAAAATTTTTGTGAAAAAAGTTATGAAGGGTCAAAGTTGTCCTAGAGATATTTAGATTCACAAATGTCTGATTATCTTATTTTCACTCACTATTTCGTTTGATAGATCAACATTCTATTCTACATAGTGATCGGAAAGAAGTGGCGGTTTGAATATATCATGATGATCAGGATATCGAACTCTATGAGTGTAAGGAACCTCCATTGATATGTAGCTACTTAGGTAGGAATTATATTCTCATAGAAATCCAAGATTTGAGTCACCTCAAACCCGTTCATTAAATCTAAACAGCTCTCTTTTCAGGCTACATTTTTGCCTCGTTTCTTTTGACTGTAATCAAAGAAAATGTTTTTCTCAGCTGTTGAATGATACCTTATAAAAATTTATGTAGTGTTCATTTTTATGTGTCTGCTGTCGTCATTACTGTCCTGTCATGACAAAAAAGAGATTGGTACTTCAGAAAATTAATTACCAGTTTTTTGTTTCCTTATCCTGTCATCAAGAAAAATTGCATGGTTTTGAGTTATTCTTTATTCTTAGAAGTATTTTTTCTTTTTTTCTTAAAGATCTAGTAGTATCTAACTTATGGTAGTTCTCCAATCACAGTTTTTTTTAAAAAGCCCACTTGTAGAGTTAGATATCCTGATCAACATCTCGTATTTTTTCACTCGAGATTTCTGTGAAAAATGTAAATTTTATAACTGTAACTAGTGTAGATTTTCAATGATTTCCAAACTTTAAAAACGCACATCTCTTTTCACAAAAAACTCCGGATGAAAAAATACCGGATGCTGAACAGGAGATCGAGTTCTATAGATGTGCAAATTTTGAAAGAAATCTGAATCGGCCACCAGTTGAACCTCCTTTGTTAAGGTGAGTTAGGTTCGGAAATGTGATGACCAGAATGTTTTTTTTTCAGAAAATCATTAAAAACCGGAAGAATTCCGTTTCTAATCCAACCTTAACTAAGAAATGTATCCTTTTTGATCATTATCTTCATTGAAGTGTATTGGTGGAAAAATCGAAGTCCCTAACTTTTTGATCATTTGAACTTGGCAGAACCTATTTAGTCTAGAAGTCATAAGAACTTTGAATATGCATATCAAGCGTTAAATACGAGTACTTTTTTTTTGGTAAAACAAAAAATAGCATGAGAAAGTTCAGTAGATCAAATGTGGGAACAATTATCAAAGCTAAGCTTTGAAAAACAATTCCCCCTGATCTTTACATCTTGTTCATTGAGTTTTTTTTTTAGTTTTCGACCATAAACTGCAACCAAAACCTCAAGTCATGCAACATCGACTGTCTTCCCTACAGTCGAGTACGATTCCTCCTCTAGCATGGAAAGGATTTGGTTCGTTATATTATATCCATCATCTTCGCCCATTTTTGAACTGTTATATGTTTTCAGCTCAATGTCAAACAGGTTATTCAAATTGTCGTCGTTCAACCACATGCAACACTGGTCATATGTGCGTCGATTCGACTGGATATTGTTGTGGCACTCCGCCACCAATGACTCGATGTCCTGCACCAGAAACATTGGCGTTCAATTGTCAACCTCGTCGACAATATATCAATTGGTGCAACTACGATTTCGAATGTGCACCACATTTAGCCTTGCGCAAGGATGTGTATCATAATGTTGGTGGATACACCAATATGGCGCCTAGTTTGTGTTGTCCAACACAATGTGGATATAATATGTGTGTGAGATAGATGAATGTTAGAGGAGATAACAAACCTGGTGACCAACGAGATTTATTACGTGTATTTTTTGTATATAGTTTGCATGAAACTTGACATATTTTATTTCTGCCATAAATATTTTAAACCTTTTCAAACTTACAAAAAAGGACATTCTCTTTTGAGCGCGCCAAAACCCAGCCACGGTATTCGATGTTCCTTTATGTACGGTGTTGATTTTTCTTTTTTTCTTTTTTTGTGTTTCAGCCAAAGATCGACATCAATATAAGTCTGTTTAAAAGGAAGTAACACCCTCGAAATACTGAAACCCACAATTGGTTTTTGACCAAAAAAATTCATATTTTAGAAAATTTGTCAATTTTGTTTGACTTGAACGTTTTCATTGATTTTTTTTTGAAGAATTAGACCCTATCATATCCTATGAGACAGATTCGAATTAGTTCTGAAAATTCGAAAAAATTCAGTACTTTTCAGTTTTTTGAAGATTTTATCTCAATCCTCATGTTTAACTCGGGCAAAGATGCAAACGCGCCCCATTGAACACAGTACCTTTTGTAATTTTTTCTAGTGTTTTTCTATAAAAAAAATAGAGATGGAGATCACTTTTTTACTAATCATCTACGCGACCTAACAGTTTGATGGCCTAGGCGTCGACTAATTCGGTCATGTACATAGCAACAACGTCTCAATTTGAATGTAACTCGAAAACAAAACTCAAATTCAGTTTTCTGTTTTCTGTTTTTAAAACCTGAAATCCGCTCGCAAAGCACTACTGATGTTATACCCACGCAATAAATTATATATTATTTTATACAATTTTCTAACACCTGTTGTTCATTTTTTTCGTTCCGTATATTTCCTTTTTTTCAGCACTTATAGCTTTTTCCCTATCAGTTTCTCCGTCTCCGATAATTGCTATTTTGTTTCAATGGATGATTGTTTTTTTGTGAGTTCCTTTTTTTTATTGATTTTTTTTTATTTTCAAGTTCAAAACTATTTAGGAATATCAAGTGGCTACTCATATTTTGTATAGGTTTACACAATTTTATACAGCGATTCTTTCTTTGATAATTATGATAATTATGGTTGGATGGTTATGGAAAAGATTGTATAGATCAGTATTTCATGGTAACCTGAAATTTATGTTATTTTCGTTTTTTGCTATGATATTTGTTTTCACCATTATACAGTTTATAATGGCGGTAAGTGACATACATTTTGATCAACTCGATTCTCAATAATCAGTTGAGTTTAGGTATATCAAGCATTATATCCATATTTTATTAAAAACTACTGTGATCTGATTATATCTCAATTCTCTTATGGGTTTTTACAAGTACTTGTTATTGTTCTCCTCACAACAAATATATTTTCTCCAATTGTAATATCGATTGAAAGATTATTTGCCATGTCTAGACCAGATACCTATGAAAATACTAAAACTAGGATTGGACCTGTATTAGTTGCTCTAGCAACAATTCTCAATTGCACACTTTTATATTTGGTTTATGGAAATGAGACTTTTACTGAAAAATCAGTTTCTTACACTTATATACCGAGTACAACTACGAATAAAATGAGTGTATATTATATATTTTTGTTGGCTTGTAATGTGCCAAACTTTGCGATTAGTTTGTATATTAATCGAAAGAATTTGAATTTGAAAAAACGGTGAGAGCATAATTATAAGTTAATTATCACATGGTTAAATAAACATTAAATTTGAACAAAAAAGGGATCATCTTCAGGAAAATATAGAGACGTTAAGTCACTTTTTTCAGCCTTAAACTAGACTCCAGTTTGACCCGAAAATATGCAGTCGAAGAAATCATAACATCAACAAAGTTCACGTTTGCTATCAATATAATACATTTATGCTTTTTTGGATCGTATATTGTTGTGGCGGTTGGGATGCGTTTTTTGGGACCTATTTTGATACAGGATCCAGCTCTGTATCACACTATGAGAGGCGTTTATTTGGCTGTAAGCTAGGGGTCACCAGCTGACTTTGTACATTTTTTTCCAGCTCATTCCAACTGTCAATCTCGCAATCACCGTTCTTTGCACTTGGATGCTCAAATCATTCACTGTTACGCGATCGAAGAAAATTGAAACTACAATTCAAATCAAATATTATGGTCAAGAGGGTGCACGAAATCATGATGATGCAATATTTCGAGTTTGGAATGATGTAGCAATGAAAAAATAGTTTTGAAAAAATGAAGATTTTTTTACTTATACTCCTCACAATTAGAAAACTAATGATCCGAATAAAAACATCAGGATGATCCCCGCTTGCGTAGGGTTACTATAGTTTCAGATTTACAGCCAAACATTTTTGTAAACAAGATTTCTGTATTTGAACTAATTGAATACGTGATCTATGATTCACTAAATAACATCTAACCTTGGAAAAACACAAGATTATTTTGGTGCTGATTGAATTTAGGTTTGTGACGAAATGAAGTGAGTCTGTTAAAAAGTGAGAAGTGCATGAAGGTGATAGATATTTTTCTTACAAAAATATGAGTGATTTTTCTCTCTGTGAATATATGTACATAATTAAATACATGTCTAGGAATGCTGTTCTGGATTTTTTAGTTCACTCTTAAACCAAAAATAAGAAAGATTTGGTTCCTGTTTGAAACCAGCGACTAATGAAATTTTGAATTCATCGAAGCAAAAAATTTTAAACTCATTTGTTCTCTATATTTCGAACATATCGTGTCACTATGAGTAATGACGACTCAAAAATCTCAGTTTTGTTAAAGTTTAGTTTCCGTTTTTTTCAATAATTTTTCGTTAGAAAAAATATATTTATCATTAGCCGATATTTACCCACACAATTTATATGCTAACTAATTAATACAAAAATATTATTTACTATTTTCATCAAAAATACTTTATTTTGTCTTCTTTGTTTCTCATATTCAACTTTTTCTGTTCAGTGAATAATTTTCCCGTCAGTTTCTCATTCGCCACTTTTCGATAATTGTTATTTTTCTGTTCAATGGCTGATTGTTATTTTGTGAGTTCTATTTTTATTAATTTTTTTTGGTTTTCAAGTTCAAAACTGTTCAGCAATATCAAGTGGCTACTCATATTTTGTATAAATTTACACAATTTTATACAGCGATTCTTTCTTTGATAATTATGATAATTATGGTTGGATGGTTATGGAAAAGATTGTATAGATCAGTATTTCATGGGAACCTGAAATTTATGTTATTCTCGTTTTTTACTATGCTTTTCCCATTCACATTATTACAGTTTGTTATGGCGGTGGGAGAAAATAGCCTGCTCTTTAAAATCAAAGTTCCAATTCCAGGTCTATCAAGCAATTCACCCATTTTTTATTGATGACTACTGTGACTTGATCATCTCCCGAATTTCTTATATTGCTTTACATGTGTTTTGCCTCTCGCTTTTTGCTATAATTATATTTTTCCCAGTTGTAATATCGATTGAAAGATGTGTAGCCATGTCAAGACCAGATACCTATGAATATACAAGAGTTATGATTGGACCAGTATTAGTTGCTCTAGCGACAATTCTGAATTGCATATTTTTATATCTAGTTTATGGCGAGGAGACATTCACTGAAAAATCAATATCTTATACGTATATACCGAGCACCTCGTCACAGAAAATGAACACGTTTTATGTATTTTTGTTGATTGTGAATGTACCAAACTTCGCCATCAGTCTGTGTATTAATCGCAAGAATTTGAATTTGAGAAAACGGTGAGATATAGAAATTGAAATTCACACAATTATGAGAAAATTGTCGTAAAGTTGATTACATAGCGAAAAATGTTGAAATTTTTCAAAAAATTAGACAAAAGTTAATCAATTGTTTCAGCCTCCAACTAGATTCTAGTTTGACCCGGAAATATGCTATCGAAGAAATCATAACATCGACAAAGTTTACGTTCGCTATCAATATTATGCATTTATGTTTCTTCGGAACATATTTAAGTTTATTGATTTTTCTGCGACTTGCTGGACCTATATTGATACAAGATGCAGTTTTATATTCAACTATGAGAGGAACAGTGTTAGCTGTAAGTAAGAGTGTTGTGTATAGAGATTAGTATATGTCTGGGTTGTGCAAAAATCAAGGAAAACATTGTGTGGGAACTTGATCCAATGATTTCTTCGGTCTGATCAAGAGTTCGACTAAGTTTTGTGAATTGGGAGTATAAATTGACGTCAGGAAACAGAGGTGTCGGGATTTCGGGTACTAGGTACGAACTTGTATATGTATTTTTTTCAAGAGGACATTTCGAAAAAAAAATTGTGTAAATAAATTCAACAAAAAAAAATCTTTGAAATGCCGTGTCTTTTGATTTGTTAGTTTCAGATTATAAACATTGATATACTGAAACAATACTTTCCAACAAGTCATAGAGAGCCAAAAAACATGGCTGAGAAGACGTGGTTCATAGGGTTGTCAAGTCAATTTATCTGATTGTTGCCGTACTTTCAAACTTCCATGGATTTTTTGAGCATTTTATGCAAAACTGAAGGTTGCTATGGTTTGGTTCATCAGCTGGTTCCTAGTAAATAATTAACCCAAAAGTTACCAAACACCGTTAACTACCAGTTAGTTCCCACCTTCCGCTGTGTTTCCAACTTTCTCAGTTCCCCATTTTCCAGCTCATTCCAACTGTCAATCTCGCAATCACCGTTCTTTGCACTTGGATGCTCAAATCATTCACTGTTACGCGATCTAAGAAAATTGAAACTACAATTCAAATTAAATATTATGGTCAAGAGGGTGCACGAAATCATGATGATGCAATATTTCGAGTTTGGAATGATGTAGCAAAGGAAAAATAATTAATTAACTATGTTTCACTTTGTGTTCTCTGTTAATAGGTTAGAGACGACGTTTTTTTGAGATTTAGGACAGTTAAATCTCGTAACTATGCTGGGCTAAACCGGATCAAAATTTTTTCAATATAATATCAGTATATCTGTGTGGATTGCATATGGAAACAATTAAGGAGATTTTTTGGGAATGTGATTTAAATTTAAAAATATCAACAAAAAAACTTCTCTAGTGGGTGAAAAAAACACCGTTAGAACAAACGGCCAAAGTTTTAGAAAACAACCGTAATGATTTCAAGGGACATAACATTTTTTGAAGAAAAGTTTGCAGTTTGCTCAATCGATATTTACCCACACATTTCATTTGCTAATTAATTAATACAATGTTACTATTTTCATCAAAAATACATTTTTTTGCTGTTTGGTTTTTTTTGTTCCTCACATTTCATTTTTTTTTCTGATCAGTAATACTTACTATCGTGTTAGTGAATTTCAATGGCTGATTGTTATTTCGTGAGTTCTTTCTTGATTAATTTTTAATTGTTTTCAAGTTCAAAACTATTCAGCAATATCAAGTGGCTACTCATATTTTGTATAGGTTTACACAATTTTATACAGCGATTCTTTCGTTGTTGAATATAGTGATAATGGTTGGATGGTTATGGAAAAGATTGTATAGATCAGTGTTTCACGGGAACCTGAATTTTTTGTTATTTTCCTTTTTTACTATGGTGTTCCTATTCACAATATTACAATTCTTTATGGCGGTGAGTGTAATAGCATGTTTAAAATAAAAGTTTTAATTCCAGGTCTATCAAGCAATTCACCCATTTTTTATTGATGACTACTGTGACTTGATCATCTCCCGAATTCCTTATATTGTTTTGCATGTGATTTGTCTCTCGCTTTTCACTATTATTGTATTTTTCCCAATTGTAATATCGATTGAAAGATGTGTAGCCATGTCAAGACCAGATACCTACGAATATTCAAGAGTTAGACTTGGACCAGTATTAGTTGCTCTAGCTACATTGTTTATTTGTATAGTTATGTTTCTAATTTATCGAGATGAGACATTTACTGAAAAACCGATATCTTATACGTATATACCGACTACTTCTTCAAAGAAAATGACCATTTTGTTTATATTTTTGTGGATTGTGAATATACCGAACATTGCTATTAGTTTATTTATAAACCGGAAGAATTTGAAATTGAAAAAACGGTGAGATTGAAAATTGAAATAGAATTATGACTGTTAGTGATTCCAGCCTCCAACTAGATTCTAGTTTGACCCGGAAATATGCTATCGAAGAAATCATAACATCGACAAAGTTCACGTTCGCTATCAATATTATGCATTTATGTTTCTTCGGAACATATTTAAGTTTATTGGTTTTTCTGCGACTCGTTGGACCCATATTGATACAAGATGCAGTTTTATATTCAACTATGAGAGGAACAGTGTTAGCTGTAAGTGAAGTTGCCTGTATTGGTGTTGAACAAAAAGCTATTATACCTTCATCAGGTTATTTCTGTTCTGATGTAGTGTAACCTGTAAAGTACTATGAAAAACGTTTTTTTTTTTTCAAAATTTTGTTGAAGTTTCGCAATGTCACATATGAGAATAGGCACATATATGATCGACTAAACTTTTCTCTGTATATTTCATAAAACCACCCTATGTTATACGATAGTTTTTTCATAACTCAATAATAGTTCCCACTTTATTCATCCCATTTTCCAGCTCACTCCAACTATCAATCTTGCAATCACCGTTCTTTGCACTTGGATGCTCAAATCATTCACAGTCGACCGAACTAAAAAAATAGAAAACACAATTCAAATCAAATATTATGGTCAAGAAGGTGCGCGAAATCATGATGATGCAATATTTCGAGTTTGGAATGATGTAGCAATGAAAAAATAATTAATTAACTATGTTTCATTTTTCGTGTTTGTGTATTATCTAATATTAGGTTGATGACGATTTTTTTCGTGATTCAGGACATAAATATTGACTTGCCATTGTGTTTTTTTTTCTGTGCCTTATTTACAGCTGAAAATTTCAGTCACATGAATGCATTTCTCAAAATCTTAAGTATTTTTAATGAACTTTTGGAACCACAACAAAAATCAGATTATCATAACTTATATTTTTGAAAATATCACGTACCCTCAAAGACCCTCAATTATTTCTTGACTAGAACTGATTCATACTAGATTAATTATCATTTCACATCACTTTAGTATCTAAAAAAAACAATTAAAATTATGAGAAAAATACTGGAAACGAGAACATGATTTTTTCTTTTGAATGTAGTTTGGAATTTTGTTTCTGTTTACATACACAACAATTTGTAAGAGTGTTTGTTCGAACTGGAACTTTTTTCTGAAACAAAAATATATGGAATTTTTCAGTTTTTCTTGCTTTAACTGACCTGACCCCTACATATTTGGCCAGTTAAATATTTTTTTGACATAGTTTCATCGTTTCTGTTACCAACTGGCCAATAAGCTCGCAATGAAAAGCATGACTAGATGAGAAAAATTGACCTACCTAGTCCAAAATGTGTTCCATTAATACAATAATATTTCATCCTTTCGTGAGCCGTTTCCTTGAATTGGAGTCTAGAATGTCTTCAAAACTCCACAATTTGACGACATTTCATTTGTTCTTGTTCTAAATATTTTTCGGTTGAATTATTATTTTGTTTAAAGCGAGCTTTTGGCCAGGCTGGCTGATATAATATAATATTCGATGGGTTATGTATGCTCTACCGCAATCCTTTTTCTTTTACCTCTCATTTGTCTGAACACACTCTCACAAATTGTCGTAATGTTTGGTGTATGCAGATTTCACAGTATAATACGCGTTTTTGCAGACAATGCTTTTGAATGAAATAACACATTTTTTATAGTGAAAATAGTTAATATGGTAATAACTTGAATGGTTAGCATTTTGTGTTAAAGACAGTGAGAAAACAAATTTCGATAGAGCGCACATAACCCAATAATCAGGACTGTGCAGAGATCCCATTTTTCTTCGTTTTTTTTTGTCAAAAATAAAACATGCAATTATCTCCATTAAAACACTATCTAAACTTGCTCTTTTCTCTAGATTTTTGCTCATTTTCAGATGTATAGTATGACGTTTTCAATGATAACCCACCCAAGCATAACTCTCCTAAAATAGTATCCTCAGGTGGACCTCGATCTCTCGCACTTTTCATTTTTTTTGTCGCACTTCTATATGACCAAGAAACGCAAATTTTTCTTTACATCATTGAAGTATGATGTAAAGAAATTCAAATCATCATTTTTCCTGCTTCAGACAGAAATCACCTTCAGAAGCGACCTTTGAGAAAAACTGAAACTGAAGCTGGAACTGGAACAATCAGTATTATGTAGTAGCATAACAAACCAACAAAACCAACCTCCTGCTTGATTTAATTTAGTATACCTCGCCCAAAAAATAAAGACCAAAAAAGAGGCATATGTATATTCAATCAAGAAAGGTGTAATTTTCGCTCGCAAAATATACTCTTTCTTCATTTCAAATTATTTTGTATACGGTGTGTACTAAAGTTCAAACATTCAGGTGGTTTTTCAACAAAATACGTCTAGAA